>NMUG010004874.1:0-13528 GCA_002855965.1 Monotropa hypopitys | reverse complement strand
TCGAGTGGGTAGTTTCGCTCAAGCGAATTGTCGATCAACCAATCTCGCTCAAGCGAAAGGTCGAGCAAATTTGTCTATTTTGTGCATATCGTCGAGAGCTTTCCAACGCCATATTACAATTTGAAATCGGAGTTTCGTAGTAAAAGTTATACCCGTTTTAAGTACGTAGTTTTGTGAAGGAGTTTGTGGTACCCCTCTTGTTGACTTTTGAGATTCTTTTGAGGATGATTCGGGGAGTTGTTCTGTACTTCAAGGTTTATGTGAGGAAGTTATTAATCAATATTGGAGAATGTTTTGGGGTTGTAAGCTATGAGGAATCTGGTATGAGCCTTTTAAGTTGAGGTTTAGTTGGGGGGTCTTGGAAGACTTATTGAGAGAAATTTTGGAAGTCTTTGGGTGATCAAGGATTCTTAAGAATTTAAGTAACTTATTGTTATTCCTTGATTATTAATTATTGTTAATTCTTTAATAATCTATCACAGGTAAGGTGGTGGATCTTCCATCATATCATGTGAAGATACTGTGGCATCGTTCATCCATTCGATGAGTTTGTGTTAGATATGAGTTCACGTTAATTCATATGCATACAGCGTGTATGAGTGTGTAGATGCCCTTTTAAATATATGTTTAATTTTCATTCAAACTTGCATATGAATGTGATATCAATAATTGGTTAATGAATGGTTCACACATGTTGGAATGATATATGAATGTTGGTTTGCTTGGTTAAAGTATGAACATCCATGCGTAGAGGAATATTCATGATTTATATGTACTTCACAAATCACTTGCCTTCTTATATTCACCTATGGGATATGTTGTAGTTGATTGATAATGTTATCATTTTGGCAAGTTTATGAATCATCCATGTGTACTTTAGTCGAATGAGATTTTATGTGGAAGAGATTTATATGCATAATGTAAATTTGTGGTGTTAAATACATGGCATATGTGGAAGAGGTTTATCGGAGTTCACATGGAAAACTCGAACAAACATATATTTGATGATGAAGTTGTATGGCACAGGCAGGTCGTGGGACCCAGAATGCCCGTAATGTGCATACACACCACAGGCAGGTTGTGGGACCCTATATTGATGATAAAGTTGTATGGCACAGGCAGGTCGTGGGACCCGGAATGCCCGTAATGTGCATACACACCACATGCAGATCGTGGGACCCGGAATTCCCGTAATGTGGTTAAGGATCTTATTTATCCTTTGGGGAATATCCTTGTTATGAAAAGAGAATGACATGTCAATAAAATTAAAGAAGAAGTGTGCACACATCGCATGGTAGGGATGCATTAGAGCCTTGCAATCATGTGCATTCGATACAATATATATTGTTTGGATTTGGGAGAGTCACAACCCTATCCTACTTGTTTGATACATGCTAGCCTCTTATGTTAAATGGACATTCTATTGAGATATGATATCTCAAGTTGTGGATAATATGGCATATAGCCATGAGTGTGTGTGGATCACCCTACTGATGTGAAAGTATTCTATCATGAGTATGGATGATGAGTTATGATTACTATGGAACCACGAGCATGTTATTGGAATCACCTTTTTATATAAAAGTGTAACACAATTGTGGTTCACCAGAGATTAATTATAAAACCCATATGTATGAACATTGCGACAATATTGTCAACGTTAGCTTTAGTATTATACGTTTGATTGGAAAGTAGAGTTTGGTGGTTGGTCTCTATGGGCAGTGCACACCCTAGTTGACCTTATACGTGGTCTTGGACATATTGGTAGATAGGTAGAGAGTAGAGGGCATTGCACACCTTATGACTTTGTATGTTGACTTGAGCATATAATTTGGATAATCATACGTTGCGGTGTTATGAACAATCTCCTTGGAACAGGCACCTTCCTTGGATACGAATGTCAGAGTTGTGAACATAATTCTTATAACTTGGGTGATTTGAGGATAGGTACGTTAGTATTGCACCCTAAATGTGAAACAATGACTTTGGTGAATCCATTGAGTAATGAGTTATGAAATGGGCATAAATTGGTCTAATGAGTACTTATGTGGAAATTAATAAATCAAGCTAGTGATGACTATTTTAATGCTTTCAATTCACATTATCCTATTATAATTATAATCCTTTGTTAGCCATATGTTTTGATGTTCATATGTAACAAACTTTGGACTTCCTTGTCTATTTTGTTTTGCCTTTTTCTTTGGCTTGGGAGTCTAGGTTGAGGAGGCTTGGGTGAGTTGGGTCCACTACAGTCAGCTTGGAGCAAAATAGCTTTACTCATAGGATGCTGGAGTTCATCTAGCAGGTGGTTTGGTACTTAGTGCTTTTGGGTAGCCTTATTGGCTTTTGAGGGGCATTGTTAGCCCACTGCTCTTTTGGTACTCCTTTTTAGTGATAGTGTAGTAGTACCTTGTGGTTTTGCTTACCCTTGTTTTCCTTGAGGAACTGTAATTGTGAAGCAATTATGTTTGTTTAGTCTTCCGTTGTAGTTGAATAGTTAATACATGTGATTATAGCTTTTGGAGGTTTTAATTGGCAAAGCATTTTATTTAGTAAGGTTTATACTAATTGAGGTTATCTTGAGGTTTCTTTTAATTAGGAAATCAGAATTTAGTATTTGAGGTTTTTAGTAATGCATCCGGACAATATTTCGTTTTTAAATAATGGATTATTGGGTCGGGTCATTACAGGCAGCACGACCCCAGAGTACCACGTCATTAGCATTCGTATCAAGGGATCAGGTCAGTCGTATCCGGCTAGACATCCACTCAGCACGGGACCCAGCTATTCTGTGCGGCATTGCTAGATCCCCATTAGATACAGCTTGCCACGTGTCCAATAATCCCCCGTGCTACGGGTTAGGTGGGTCCAGAGTGACTCACATCCTAGTGGTTGGGCAAAAGATTGTTCAGGGACACATGGAGGATCATGGGAGATACAGCTAGCCATTGCCACATGCAAACCCGATGTGCGGATCAGGTTTGCCCTATGCAGCAGCATCCCCACAGCACGGAGAATAGTTACCCAGTACAACACGTGTCAGACCAAGTGTGGTACAGCTGGACACGTGCCCCAACAGACCCCGCTGTGCGGATTAGGTCGGCTTTGTGCGGCCGACATCCACCAGTGCGACATCCAGTAAAACAGTGCAAGAAGGAGTGGCAGACGAGGAGTCCACGTATCGGTCAGTTAAAGAGCGGTGCGACAGCACGCGTGTCAGATTTCCCCTTCCCAAGAGAACATTCAGTTCCCTAGACAGTAAAAGGCGTGCAGACATTCGTCCTTGTCAGAGAATGTGGCAGACACACATCAGACACGAGGAGAATGGGCGAGAAGTCCTAGGAAAGACCTTGTTTCTAGCGAGAAGCTGGAAACCCGGAAGGAAGACATATATAAGCAGGAGATGAGCCACTAGAGAACGGTACAGGCCATTTTGCTCTCACATCTCTTTTGCTAACAGTTTGCAGTTCCCTCTTCGATCAGTACTAACTTAGTCATCGGAGAGCCTTCCGGTCGCTAAAGGCAGGAGGTCCTCTAACTGTTTTCTTTGAGAGCAGGACCAGGTGGAGTCGGAGTGAATCGGCAGGGTGACAAGATAATCCAGATAGTCAACTGTTTACCGGCAAGGGTAGTAATAGCGTATTTTACCCTCGCACAATTGGTGTCGTCTGTGGGAAATCCACCCACAAAAGCAAGGAATGCAAGTCAGAGCTCAGAACCAGTTGAGAAGTAATGACGAATCATGGAAAAGAAACCCCCAGCACTGTCAGAAAGGAGACCGGAAAGGGAAGGCGCCCAGAGGCCACCCGTTCCGATCCTCCTCCGGCACCCAAAAAAGTTGCCAACAACCAGTCACGTCTCCTGGATACTCATAGAGGCGTTCCTAGCCTGGGAGGGACCTTTAAAACCCCTGCCAGAGGTGCTGGGAACCCACTGAGAATCTGGAACGACGTCCCAGAAGACTAGCATCACGACAATAGGGAGATGGAATACTCCCAGGAAGGAGACAGCATGTCTCGCTCTGAGTACACTCTGTCACCAACCAGGTCCAAGTCGATCAGAGACGAGGACTTGGCTGAGATCATCAAAACCCAAAACCAGACGATTCGGCGCTTGGAGTTGTAGGTAGCAAGGCTGTCCAAATAGTCTGAGGAAAAGCAGAGACACATTGGCCACCAACGACAATGTTCAGAGGCTCAAACGAGCCAGGTCAGAAAGGATCCCTATCACACTCCGTAAATTTTAATTCGATTGGTATTCGTTTTGATGAGAAAATCATTAGAATTTTGTCTTAAAATAAGTTCTTGATACCTTAGGTATTCATTTCATCGTATCTAATGCGAACGCACCGCTTAAAAGTCCCGTTGGAACTTTTTGGATTCATTTGGATTGATCTCGGGCTTGGAGGGATGGTTGAAGACATCCCTAGCAGCAAATTTAGCATTCTGATGCATGTTGCATCGGTGCAGCCCTTTGGTGCACCGGTGCAGGAGTGCATTTTGGTCTTGCATCGGTGCATGCACTTGTTGCACCGGTGCAGATTAACTCCTGTAGGTTCTGTTGAGGTTTACATCGGTGCAGGTAGGGTTGCACCGGTGCAGGGGTGGTTTGCATCGGTGCAGGAGGGAGCTGCATCGGTGCACTGAGGTTCTGGGTTGAGGCAGTAAGGGTGCAAATGGGGTTTGCACCGGTGCAACTGCTATTCGGACAACTTCATTAAGGGCAGTTTGGGAATTTCTCTTGGGGCCCTATATATGTCTTGGTCCGAAAATATGGGGTCATCTCCCCCATTTACAAACCCTAATCTCTCTCTACCTCACTCTCTCAACTCTCTCTACCTTCTCTCCTCCATCCTTCTCAATCCGGTAGGATTCGGCCAAAATGTGAAGTTATAACGTCGTTCCTCGTCTCTCCCTCTCCGCAATGATATGTTTGGATCGTCTCCAATCGGTAAGTTTCTCTCCCTCTCAAATCCTTGGGTTTTTCCTCCTCTCATGGTTATTCCTTGATCGTTGTAGGTCTTGGCTTCAAGGATCGTTGTAGAGCATAACGAGAGCTTCGTGGTGGCAAGCTTGGTTCGTGTCGGCGCGTTGGGCGTTTTCCGGCGACTCCTCCGGTGACTTGCCGGCGACACTCCGGTGGGTAAAATCTTAACTCCTATCTCGTGTGTGTGTGGGCGGACTTAGGTTTCACTGTTTTGTCGTTGTATCGCATCAAATTTATATTCGTACCGCTTTCGTAGTCGTTGGATCTTTCACGCGTAGGTCGACTTGGAATGAGTTCGATTGTCGTTATAAGGCCTATTTGGATACACTAGAGTGTTGGTTGGTGAGCGATTGATATATTGGAGACTTTGGGTGTGCACGACTACTTATTGTTCGATACAATGTCTCAGTGAGTCCCTGACCTTGTTTTAAAGGACTTTATTACGTTGGGTTGTCGTAGGGTCTATTGGGTGCGTGATTATGATTTTGGGTCATTTTGATGGTTGTCGTTCACTTAAGAGAATATGGATTCTTTGTTGTCACAAAATGAGGTGTGTGTGACTTGTGTTGGGTTGGGCATCGTTGGGTTCCCCTTGAATATTGTTGTACCGATTCTTTGACTTGATGGTAGATTGCCCTTGGTTGCGGAACCTTGTTGATTGTTGGGAACCTATTAATGAATGCAATGAACTTAATGAATGACAAATACGGAGATGGATCCTACAAGGACCATTCCTTGGTAATCTTGAATCCTTCACTAAAATCCCACCTAATGAAACAACAATGAACATGTGAGGAGTGTGATGTGGATCGATGTCATAGGGAGGGTACAATTCAAGGGATTGGGAGGACTGCATGCCCCAACACTTGAGATTGATATTTGGATGTAAATTGTGTCCCGTGACCCGTGCACTTGTATTGGGGGGTAGGACTTCGTGTTGTTAATGGTACCCATCTGGGTTTAGGATGTGTTTGCCCTACCCGCGTTACGACCCCGGGTTAAGGATGTGTCTGCCGTTCCCGGTTGATATTTCGTGTGTGATGCCCGTCATGACCCCTTGAGACGCCAAGTGGGAATAGTCGCGTTGAGGGCTCGATGATAGTCTTGTGCCACCTTCTTGTGTCACCAAGGGGGCTTTTGATCGAGACGATTGCGGTGTCCCGTGACCCAGCCCTTGTGTGTGGTGGGTAGGACCTAGTGACCTCCTAGTACGTGACCCACATAGTCGACGATGTGGGAAAAGTCAGAATGGATGGCTTGAGCTCCCTTGTTCTTCAAGTAGAGACAATTGTTGATAATAATTGAATAATGGAAAATCTACCTCTTTAAATCAAATATATCTCCAAGACAGACAACACCTAAATCTATAAAAATAATGGGACAGTGGGTGGTGTTGGTGGCGAGGTAGTGGTTGTGGTTGGGCTACTTGTGGAGGGTTTGCGAGTGGTTTCACTTGTCGTACGTTGGGTTGGTTACCTTTGGGCTTACACTTACTTATCACGACTGAGAATGTTGGTTTACCTTAAGGTCTTGCGGTTGTTTCTGTACTTCTGTGCCTTGGGTCCTCTCCTTTTCTCTACCCTTGTGAGGACACTTAGGCACATATCTGCGTGTGTGCACTTGCTAGTAGTTAATGGTTTTTCTACTGAGCCGTGGAATGTTCAGACCCTCTTTCTTTTCTCTTTTTAGTGTGTTTGCAGGGTGCTGTCTGTTGGCGGATTCTGGGAACTGGCCTGCTGTTGGGTCCCTTTGGAGCTTGCAGTCTTGGCCTCTCCTGGACCTTCTCCCTTGTACTTTTCTGTACTGCTTTTCAGTTTCAGCTGTTGTAGTAGGTAGCCGTTGTACCCATTTCCCCTTTTCTTTCAGTAGATGTACCTTCTCTCTTTTCTGTATCATTTGTAATGTAATGAATATTCTACTGATTGTGATGGATAACAATGATTAACACCCTCCTTTTTAGATATGTCTTTCAAAAAAAATTATGCTTGAAATGTTTTAATTAAAATCGAGGGGTGTTACAGTTGGTATCAGAGCTTTCGGTTTGAATACCTTGGGATCGTAAGGAGACACCTAGTCTCCATAGGTTCTCAGGGTCATTACTTGCAACTATGATTGTTCCGGTGTGCCTTTGAGCACCATTCCATCTCTGATGTTGGTTTCTCGGTTCTTACTCACTCCTTGGTCGTTGGGCACCCCCAGTCCATTGGAGGTAGAGTGTGTGCTTTTGATTGAATCCTTCCTTGAGATTCTTGGTATGTCGATTTGAGGCAAAGTCTTAATCTCGATGGTTTGGTGTAGTGAATTTTCGGTGATTGATCATAGCTAGTTAGTTGAAGTCTTCCTTGACGTACTCTTGTTCGTTCACTTGATTGTTGGATTCCGGTTGCATTTAGGAGGTGAAATCGGTGTTTTGTTGATGAGTGGAAATCCTTAGTGTCTGGGTCTTCCTCCCTACTCCTAGTGCAAATCCTTGTAAGGTTTGAGGTTGTTGAAGGATAAATGTTAGGTTGAGTGCCTTGAAATTGTGATTTCTCCTGGTCGGTTGAGATGGTAGAAGCGAGTTCAGATCGTGGTAGCCTTGTGAGAAGAATAGAAGGAGTTAATGACTTGAGGTCATTCTATAGAAATGTGTGGTGTAGGTCCAAGTTTGTTTATTGTGATTGTTGATGATTTGAGAGATGATTTGTGTTTGGTTTGTATTGGGGTTATCTGTGTGAGGTATAGCCTCGGGTCGATTGTACTTTGGGTGAGTTATGAAATTGGGATTTTAGTTTTCTCTTGAGGTTTGAAGAGATAGGGTGTGTAGAGTTATCTTGCGGATTCTTTCAAAGTGATTTTTGGGTTTTATAGTCGTGTTGGTCGGAGGTTCTAAGTTGGTTATTGAGGTTATGGTATCCCTTGTGACTTAGAGTGGTGATGTGCTTGGAATTATCTTGTGGGTTCTTCGAAGTGGTCTTTGGGGTTTCTTGAAAGTGTCGGTTGAGGGTTTTAACCCGATAAGTGATATTGTGGTATCGCTTGGTAATTGAGTTTGTGGTGTCACTTGGAGGCTTAGATGTCTTGTGGATTTCCTTGGAGTGCTCTTTGAGTTCCATTATGATAACGTTTGATGGTTCAGAAGATTGGATGTAGTTTCAGATTTGGGTTGCTGTTTGGAAGCGATATGCCTATTTGGGTTATTGTGGTTATGGAGGAATATTTGCCTTAGTGTTCTTGGGAGTTAGTGTGGTGACGTGTTTGAGGCTTTCGTGGGAAGTGGTTGAAGGAAGTGCGATTTGAGTTTTGAAGATTGAGATTGTGTTTAGATCTTGGGAGTTTGCGGTCTTTCTCTGGTTTTGGCTTGCATTGATGAGAGTTTGACTGTGGTGTGATCAGTTTCTTGGCCTTGGGTTTATCGATGGTTCCTATCCATCTTCGTGGTGATGCCTTCAGCTTTCATTCGTGCTTTCTTCTACTCGGTGCTAGAGTTCTTCGTTCTAGGCAATGAATGTGTGTTAACCATTCCAATTCTTCGTTTGGCACATTCGTGGTTGTTTGAGTTTCCTCGGTGTTGTTTGGTTATTTTGAAAGTTACCTGTTGTTGGAGAACCTTCTAAATCCTCGTTATGGGACTCTAGATGTTATGGTCATCCTTCGTCATACTTCTCTTGACGGTTCGCGGAATATTCTAAGTCTTGGCACTTGTGGAGTAGTAGTTCGTCGTTTCCTCTCGCATGGAAATATATCTTTTTGCGAAATTTTGTTCTAGGAATTGCGTTTCTGTATCTCGCGCTCTCATGTGTTGACTTGTCGGTCCGGCGCACGTTTCTCATTTGCCGTGTCGCTTTGCGAATCCGACTTGGTATCTCCTTCTTGACGTCGTGTCCCTCTTGTGCTCGGACACTATTGTTCGACAATGTGGTTACCTGTAGGAGTTTATTTTGAGGATGTGTGATAAGATTGTCTGCGGGTAGACTGTTTGTGTTTCAGTGGTGTGACCAGTGAGATGGTGCGATATTTTATTGTGCAGCTGCATTGAGAGTGTTGGGTTAGAACTTGTGTCTCTTTGAAGTCGACTGCACTGACTTAGTTTTTGGCGAGGCTTGACATGACAGGGGTGTGTAGTCCATGTCATGTGGTGTAGGACTGACCATGAAGGATTGTTTTGAGAAGATGACTGGCTAGCACATCTCAAATCGAACTTCTTAGTCACTCTGGTACCACACTAGGTTGGGTGTGGGTTAGCGTGTGAGCTTTTGGTGTTTGGTTCTATTTCTTGTGGTGTTGTGGTTGTTTGAGGTGATTCGGGTGGCACGGTTGTTGCGTGACCATCTCTTGTGGCATGTCTTGCCTTCAAATCCTCACTCGTATCGGTTGGATTATGCTATCTTGTTCGGAAATTTATCCCCGGGATTATTTCACGTGTTTGTAGTGGAGGAGTCGTTGTGGATATTCTTGTGGTGGTTAAAAATCGCTTCTTTGCTTTTCGTAAAATTCCGGAAAATATTTTGAAAAAATCAGAGTAACCGTATCCTCGTATCTGAATCGTATCCGTAGCGTGTCCTTGGCATGTCGGTATGTCTTTGGCGTATCCTTCGCGTGTCGGCGTATCCGTGCCGCATCCCCTCGTATCCTTGGCGTTTCGGCACTCGGAAATTTTCCCGACATGTCCATGTTGTGTTGTGGCATGTTCTAGAATTTTGTAAAATGTTTTGAAATTTTTGGGGGCGACAGTCTCGCGGTTTGACCTCCGTATCGTGTTTCTTGATCGAAAACGCACGTTTCTTGCTTGTTTGATCGGTTTGGTAACCTATGGTTGCGCGATTTTTTTGGAAGTCTATATCTCTCTCGAGGACGTTTTCTTTCGCTTGCATTCGGTTCCTTATTGGTGTGTCCTATGTTAAGAAGTGTTCCGCGTGTTGCGGTGTGTACCGCGTTTAGGAAGTTGGTGGTTTGTTCAGTTTGCGATTGTTGTTGGGCATTTGTTCTGGGCTGAATTGTTGTCAATTGCGGACCTCTTTTGGCATTGCTTGTTCGTTGGCAGAGTTGTTTCGGTTGGAAACCTCCTTGTCGTTGTTGACGGTCCTCGTCGCGAATTCATGCAAGTGTTTGGTTCTTTTAGGGCATTGTTCTCCTCGTGGTAGAGTATCACGATTCTTTTACCTTGGAAATTTTGAGGACGAAATTTTTGTAAGGAGGGTAGTTTGTCACACTCTGTAAATTTTAATTCGATTGGTATTCGTTTTGATGAGAAAATCATTAGAATTCTGTCTTAAATTAAGTTCTTGATACCTCAGGTATTCATTTCATCGTATCTAATGCGAACGCACTGCTTAAAAGTCCCGTTGGAACTTTTCGGATTCATTTGGATTGATCTCGGGCTTGTAGGGATGGTTGAAGACATCCCTAGCAGCAAATTTAGCATTCTGATGCATGTTACATCGGTGCAGCCCTTTGGTGCACCGGTGCAGGAGTGCATTTTGGTCTTGCATTGGTGCAGGCACTTGTTGCACCGGTGCAGATTAACTCGTGTAGGTTCTGTTGAGGTTTGCACCGGTGCAGGTAGGGTTGCACCGGTGCAGGGGTGCTTTGCATCGGTGCAGGAGGGAGCTGCACTGGTGCACTGAGGTTCTGGGTTGAGGCAGTAAGGGTGCAAATGGGGTTTGCACCGGTGTAGGCCTGACTTGCACCGGTGCAACTGCTGTTCGGACAAATTCATTAAGGGTAGTTTGTGAATTTCTCTTGGGGCCCTATATATGTCTTGGTCCGAAAATATGGGATCATCTCCCCCATTTACAAACCCTAATCTCTCTCTCTCTAACTCACTCTCTCAACTCTCTCTACCTTCTCTCCTCCATCCCTCTCAATCCGGTAGGATTCGGCCAAAATGTGAAGTTATAACGTTGTTCCTCGTCTCTCCCTCTCCGCAATGATATGCTTGGATTGTCTCCGATCGGTAAGTTTCTCTCCCTATCAAATCCTTGGGTTTTTCCTCCTCTCATGGTGATTCCTTGATCGTTGTAGGTCTTGGCTTCAAGAATCGTTGTAGAGCATCGCGAGAGCTTCGTGGTGGCGGGCTTGGTTCGTGTCAGCGCGTTGGGCGTTTTCCGGCGACTCCTCCGGTGACTTCTCCGGCGACTCTCCGGTGGGTAAACTCTTAACTCCTATATCATGTACGTGTGTAGGCGTACTTAGGTTTCACTGTTTTGTCGTTGTATCGCATCAAATTCATATTCATACCGCTTTCGTAGTCGTTGGATCTTTCGCACGTAAGTCGACTTGGAATGAGTTCGATTGTCGTTATAAGGCCTACTGGGATACACTAGAGTGTTGGTTGGTGAGCGATTGATATATTGGAGACTTTGGGTGTGCACGGCTACTTATTGTTCGGTACAATGTCTTAGTGAGTCCCTGACCTTGTTTTAAAGGATTTTACTATGTTGGGTTGTCGTAGGGTCTATTGGGTGCGTGATTGTGCTTTTGGGTCATTTTGATGGTTGTCGTTCACTTAAGAAAATATGGATTCTTGGTTGTCACAAAATGAGGTGTGTATGTGTGTGACTTGTGATGGGTTGGGCATCGTTGGTTTCCCCTTGAACATTGTTGTACCGATTCTTTGACTTGATGGTAGGCTGCCCTTGGTTGCGGAACCTTGTTGATTGTTGGGAACCTAATAATGAACGCAATGAACTTAATGAATGACAAATACGGAGATGGATCCTACGAGGACCATTCCTTGGCAATCTTGAATCCTTCACTAAAATCTCACCTAATGAAACAACAATGAACATGTGAGGAGTGTGATGTGGATCGATGTCGTAGGGAGGATACAATTCAAGGGATTGGGAGGACTGCATGCCCCAACCCTTGAGATTGATATTTGGATGTAAAATGTGTCCCGTGACCCGTGCACTTGTATTGGGGGGTAGGACTTCGTGTTGTTAATGGTACCCATCCGGGTTTAGGATGTGTTTTCCCTACCCGCGTTACGACCCCGGGTTAAGGATGTGTCTGCCGTTCCCGGTTGATATTTCGTGGGTGATGCCCGTCGTGACCCCTTGAGCCGCCAAGTGGGAATAGTCGCGTTGAGAGCTCGATGATAGTCTTGTACCACCTTCTTGTGTCGCCAAGGGGACTGTTGGTCGAGACGATTGCGGTGTCCCGTGACCCAGCCCTTGTGTGTGGTGGGTAGGACCTAGTGCGACCTCCTAGTACGTGACCCACATAGTCGACGATGTGGGAAAAGTCAGAATGGATGGCTTGAGCTCCCTTGTTCTTCAAGTGGAGACAATTGTTGATAATAATTGAATAATGGAAAATCTACCTCTTTAACTCAAATATATCTCCAAGACAGACAACACCTAAATCTATAAAAATAATGGGACAGTGGGTGGTGTTGGTGGCGAGGTAGTGGTTGTGGTTGGGCTACTTGTGGAGGGTTTGCGAGTGTTTTCACTTGTCGTACGTTGGGTTTGTTACCTTTGGGTTTACACTTACTTATCGCGAGTGAGAGTGTTGGTTTACCTTGAGGTCTTGTGGTTGTTGCTGTACTTCTGTGCCTTGGGTCCTCTCCTTTTCTCTACCCTTGTGAGGACACTTAGGCACACATCTGCGTGTGTGCATTTGCTAGTAGTTAGTGGTTTTCCTCCTGAGCCGTGGAATGCTCAGACCCTCTTTCTTTTCTCTTTTTAGTGTGTTTGCAGGGTGCTGTCCGTTGGCGGATTCTGGGAACTGGCCTGCTGTTGGATCCCTTTGGAGCTTGCAGTCTTGGCCTCTCCTGGACCTTCTCCCTTGTACTTTTCTGTACTGCTTTTCTGTTTCAACTGTTGTAGTAGGTAGCCGTTGTACCCCTTTTCACTTTTCTTTCAGTAGATGTACCTTCTCTTTTTTCTGTATCATTTGTAATGTAATGAATATTCTACTGATTGTGATGGATAACAATGATTAACACCCTCCTTATTAGACATGTCTTTCAAAAAAATTATGCTTGAAATGTTTTTATTAAAATCGATGGGTGTTACAATCCCCCTCGCCCCTCTGGGAACCAAGTGGTGGCACCAGAAGGAACATGGAGAACCCACCAGCAGAACAACACAGAAGGGAGGGACCCACCTCGTCGCCGGGAGTGGCATAGGGTTTCTCGGGATCCCCCTCAGCCCAGCGAGCATAAGAGCAGGACCAACATCCGCGCAGGTGATTCATAGCAACTGCAACAATCGGCACCCCGTATGCGGGACCTCAAAGATCAGCTTCGCCCCAGGGCCCCTGCACATGGTGAGCGTGCGGGAAGACCACAGAATTCATCTCTAGTCAACTCTGCGCCAGCGAACTTCAAAGATATGAGGACATGGCTAGATGATCATCTCAAGGACCGTGGAACGGCCCAAGAGACCGCGAAGAAAGCCATTCAGCAGATCACTTCCACCCCGCTCTTCAGGGAAATCACCAGCTATCAGATTCCCAGGGGTTTTAGCCTTTCCAACTTTCAGAAATACGATGGGAGGACAGACCCAGTGGTGCATCTCAAGGACTTTCAGCAGTCCCTGATCTTGTACGAAGGAGA
>NMUG010004873.1:0-13528 GCA_002855965.1 Monotropa hypopitys | reverse complement strand
AAGTGTTGTGAAAAAGTCAATGTTATTTATTCTTTTTTAGCATTTTATTTTCTTTTTCTATTAAAGTTATACATGTTGACTTTGGTCAACTTTGTGTAGTAGTACTTTTCCTTTTTTATGTAGTAGTAATCAATTTAATTAAATCAAATATTACATACTTTCATATATCTGTGCTTGTTGAAGAGAGAGAAAATCTCGATAGAATAAGTTTTAATAAAAACATCATTGGGGTTAAGGATTTCGTTTAGTTTTTATAGACATGGGTTAATGGAAGGGTATTCTTGGTACATAATAGGGAATGTTGATGACATTAGCGTCTGCAGTCAAGAAATGAATGGAAGGTAATGGGAGGGAAATCTGTTAAATAGTTTTAAAGTCTGGGAGGACAATATATTTGTTTGTACCTCAAGGGAAATCTTCGTTTCTGTTAGAAACCTCAGAGTAGGTCAGTGAAGTTTACCCATTTAATTAAGACACGTGGAGAAAATGTCAGGTTAGGAGAGTGTGAGTAGTGTGATGTCCGACACGGTCTCCAAGGCATGCATATAGAAGTGAATGTGTTCGTAGGACTTAGCCATATGGAATTTGATGTTGCCTTTCTTTCTGGCCACACAATTTGTCCTTTTTGAGGAGTATATATATTTGATAGCATTGACGCTTAGTCGCTTACTAGTTACTTAGACTAGGCTAGTCAAAGCAAGGAAAATATATCATATATCACTACAAGCAATTGTTAGAATCTTCAAGACTCAGTGTGAAATCAAGCCCTGTAAAAATGATGAAAAGCCAACACACTATTCGCTCATGTATCTGTGTAGTGGACATGTGGGACATAGACACGTCCTTGACACATGTCGGCCGCGTGGTTTCAGTTAATTTCATACATGATATTAGTTAATTTTAATGTATTCAACTTGTCCTGAATGTATTTGTGTCCTAATTTTAGAAAAAACACGTGTCTATATCTGTGGTGTTCGTGTTTAGTGTGCATATCGGTGTTTCTCGGTGTAAGAGTGTTGTACATTTGGCAAAGCGTTCCAAACCCACTCATTATACTATTTAGTATGGGGTTTCAGTTCCACTCTGTTTCTGTTTCGTCTGGCTTGACCTTTGCCTGAGAATGTTGCCTGAATGGTGGACATGTGCCTGAGATGGTCGCCTGGGAGTCGATCGTCTGAACCTGTACTGCATTGCACTCTTGAGCAAACTGTTAGTACTATACCGATCGTCTGAACCTGTACTGCATTGCACTCCTGAGCAAACAGTTAGTGCCATACCGGTCGGTGGCGACCGGAAAGGGCCTTCGATGGTCAAGTCAGTATGTTTTGGAGAAGATGAGAGGTCAGAGAGGCAGAGTAACAACACTAAGGTTTCGAGTGCTTACCCCTTAGGGTTGAATAACCTTTATGTAAACTTGCTGACTTGCCCTCCAAGTACACATGTGCCTGACATGTGGGGGAACCGCTCTGGATGATGTTGGTCCTAGCCAACTGGATAAGGTTGTTGTAACTGCCCAGGTGATGTCAGGCATGAGTCACTGGACAAGACGATTATGCCCCATGTGATCGGTTAGGTTTCCGTCCGTCACGTAACAGAGAATGACGGTCTCCTCAGCCAACAAGGTATGTTGGACCCTCCGACATGTGGCCAGACAGACGATAGCAAATTGTCGATCGGTCAAGGAAGAGTTCGTTCGATGTAGCCTGCCAGTCCGCCAAGTATGCCAAAGGACTCAAAGGACTGCTAGGCTGGCCTATGACTACCCCTTGGATGTCCAGTAGGAGAAACATGTTATGCCAGATGGACTGCTAAGCCGACGGGCCTATGGCTATTCCTCAAGCATCCTGCTAGTGCATCAAGACGGATTGGTGGGACCGCTAGGCTGTTGAACCTATGGCTACTCCTCTGGTGTCCGGCTCACTACAATAGCCCTACAGTTTTTTCCAATGAGTTGTGAAAGGTTTACATCTGTTGGAGTTGGACACTTTCTTCCGAAGAACAATGCTGAGCCCCATTGGGATCCAGATTGTATTAGAGACGATCATTATCAAGGTCCTGCAACCGCCACTTTGATTCCACACAGTTGATTCACTGCGTTGTCTGTTGTTTGGAGCCCCAGAGATGAAAGGATGATTCCCACGTGACCGGTCAGAGCCACTGACAGTTGGCATCTTGTCATGGCCACATGTCAGCTTCTGACTGGTCGGGCTATCAGTGGCATTGTGTACTTGCGCACACCAGCTGTTACGCTTTCTACATAACACCCTACCATTTGTCGGAGGGGCACCATCTCGTTTTCCCGCCTGGCGTTTGAAATTCAGACCCCCTATAAATAAGCGAGGGGAGAGAGAATATTACTTTTCTTTCTTTTTCTATATATCCAGAGAGCTTCTCTCTTCTTTTCTCACTCTCTTTGAATTAGGGCTTGTTCTTTGCAGATCTGTGCATTTTCCACTCTGATTCTCACAACATATTCAGGTAACCTTCGATTTCATGCTCTCCTTTACGTTCACGCCTGATTTCTGTATTTTTTTGGCTTAAAATCGAGTTTAGAAGATTCTATTGTTCAAGTGAATAATGGATTTGAGTCCTGTGTTGTCTTATCTTCAACATGTTCTTGCCGAACAGATTGTGTTTTTGCCGGAGGGTGTTAGATCCTTCTGGCAAGAAGACAACGAGAGTAGGTACAAGTTCTCCGGGATGGTTCTGCCGATTTCAAATTGTTCTTCCATTTACTTTCGAGTTCTCGACAAGATGGTGGTTGTGGTGTCATCCGACTCGGACAACTCCCGAACTCAATCAGATTTTTGTTCGGACACAAGCGACTTCCTGATGAGGGATATTGCCAGTGCTCACGACGTATCCTACAAGACCATAATGCGAGGAGATCTGATCTCTGCCACCTCCGGTTCATACGTGACTGATTCAAATTTTATAGATGACGCCGACATCATCAGTGATGATAGGCCCTTGAGTCTACACATACGAGAGCCCGAAGAGGACAGGGCAGGAACTTTGACAGCGCCGGGCGAAGAAAGACCTTGGCCCTACCTTCGGTACTTCGTTGGTGGTTAAGATTTGATTTGGGCCTTCTAACAGAAGTACATGATTCCGGAGGACGTTTTGATGGTTCGGTCGAGTAAGAATGACCTGATCGCCTTCGATGAGGACCACATAACTGATTCCCCTGATGGATTTTGCAGAGAGTGGCCTTTGGTTTCCTATGGACCCGTTCATGGGAACCACATTGATCGTTTTTTAGTTGATTCCGTTCCAGCTCTCGGTAAATAGCTATAGAATAATCAGCTTTGTAATTGAGCTTCGGCGGAAGCACTTCCTTCAATTTGAGGTACATGATTTGTTCAGCGGCTATGTGATGTCGCAAAGTAAGATGTCCGGATGATTTTTTGACTATCTGGACAAACTTTGAGCATGTGGTTGACCGGTTGCCGGACTACGAGAAGTGGGCAATCGAGTACCTTTTGGTGTTTGACAACTATTATTTTAAACCCAACGAGGAGAAAATCCTTCCAATATCAACTAAGTCGGGAAGCCCAGGCTAATGTTATTTCTTTTGTTGTTCGGCACTTTTATTTGCTTCAGTTGATCTTTTAGCCCCGTTTTAATTATTTTTCTTCACTACTACATGCCTCTCCAAGGTTACAAGGAGGCTGAAAAAGCTCTTTTGAAGACCACATCGTTGCTTTGTTCTGGGCTTTGGACAGGATGTGTCGACGCTTCTGCCTACCTATAGTTGCTTCCTCGAGAACGAGAAGAATTGGGAAACGAAGGAGAGGGCTGGTACATCCAGGCAACAATCGACTGTAGAGGAGGAAGAGCAAGTTGAGCCGCTGAGGGGCAAGCTTCGGCATCCGAGAGAGCTGGTTACACCGGACCCCTTCATTGCAGAATCTTCAAGGCCGAGGGACCTCTCTCCGATTGTTGATCTCTGTACCTCCGTTCCGAAGAAGAGAGGGAGCAAAGTCCCACTGGTCCCATGTGAATAGCCTCAACCGGAGTAGGCAACCAGGACATCCAAGAGACAGAGGGTTTCCGAAGTTGCAAGGGCTTCACCTACACCCCCGTTGGAGAGCATGGAGCCGACCATAACGAATCAGGAGGGGAGGTCGTTGGGGGGGGGGGTCCGACGGCCAAGAATCGACACAAAGAGAGGCGTTGGAGGGCGGTGTTGGTAAGGTGTTTGGCCAGAATTGGAATCCTAATCAAACCAAACCAATCCAAACTGAGCCTTGAGTTCCAATCAATTTACATGAATCATTTTTTTCAATGCGCTCTGTAGAGTGCAACGTGTTTCATTGTACCTAGTAAACTTAGATCCTTACGAACTATCACTTTTAAAGTCATTTTATGTCTACCGTTTCCCTTAGTACTACCATCTAAGGTAGACCCATGTAAATCGAGAATAATCTATACTAATATATAAAGGGGGAGCAATTGTTTGGTGTTGACAATTTTTTGTCATCCTGTCAATTTTTCTTTTTCCAAAATTACCCTCACCATACCCCACTTCCACTTGCACTCCCACACACCCACGTTGTGGGTGGAACAACTGCTAGTCATCAATAAATGAAACATAATAGTTTGAGCCACCTTTTAAGACAACATGAGATGGTGCCCAGACATCAGTATGAACCAGAGAAAAGGGAGAAGTGGATATATAACTGCTTTTGTGAAATGGCAAAGCGGTCATCTTAGGAAGTTTACATCCTTGACACTCAGAAGTATCAGTGGAAGACTCTTTTCCCAAAACACCAGACTGAGATAAAGAACATAAGCGATCAGTCGACAAGTGTCCTAACCTTGCATGTCAAAGAAAGAAAGGACTAGATGATTTATTTAACTGGAATGAGGATAAAGCTTCGCCCTATCCTAACTTCCTTCCATGATTTCCGAATTTGTACACGACAAATGGAAAAAGAAAAAGAATGCCAAACCCTGAAGCATCCAACTAACTAACAGGTAGGAGATTAATAGATAACTGAGGAACATGCAAAACATGTGGAAGTGACGCAGCTGAGGATGTCGTCATAGGAATAGATCTGACAGATACAACAGTCAAAGGAGAACCATTGGCTGTTCGTATAGTCATGTGAGAAGATGGAGGGACACAATTTTATAGTAGGGACAAATGAGGTGTCATATGAAACGAAGCACCAGAATCTCGAATCTAGATAGTAGCAGGGATACTTGACAGAGAACCAAACAAACCTGAGGATCCTGAGGTCATTGCTATGGGAGACACAGACATAGGAGAGGAACCAGCTCTAGTCAAAGGGCAACCTTGTAAACTATAGTAATCTGACAACAACAACACCAACAGTGATAGCGGATTTGGTGAACGGCAACGACAAACAAATCTGGTGTAATGGCAGTGAATAGTGACATCAACGACTAATGTGACCAATGACTGCAATAGTAATTGCAAATAGAACCAACGACGGCAGCGGTGGGTGAACAGATTTGGAAAACGATAGTGAATAGATCTCGTTCAATAACAGTGATCTGAGAGAGAGGACGACAATGATCTGAGACAAAGGGTGACGACAATGGCAGTCGACCAAGGCAGCAGTGACAACGGCGATGTGACAGTGGACCAACGGTGGCGCTAGAGGAGACAGCTCTGACAGATACGAACAACAACAAATCTACAACACAACAACAAATCTGGATCTGAGCAACTGGTGATCGGTGGTGGCGTCGGAAGAGGCGGCACCAACAGATGTGGTCGGTGGCAACACCAACAGATGTGGTCGGTGGCGGCTACGGCGAGAGCAGATCGAGAAAGACCAATCAGAGAGATGGTCGATGACAATAGTCGATCTAGGTGGTCATCGACGGTGGTGGTTGATGACAAAGGCAGCCGATCCAAAGGTGATGACAGATGTCGAAGCTGGGTGAGGTCGCGACAGGTCGTGGTGGTTGCAGATCGCAGCAGGTCCTGGCAAGAGAGAGAGGCAGATATTAGAGAGAGGGAGGGAGGTGCAATCAGCGGTGGCGATGGCAACAACATTGGAGATGGATGCCGGAGGGGAGAGAGAAGACAGTGGCGGCAATCGGCATCGGAAGCTGAGGCGGTCGGCATTGGAGGCGGCAACGTTGACGATGACAGTGGCGGTCAGCGACAGTTTAATGAAACCCTAACCCTAATGGGCTCTGATACCATGAAACTTTTGTGAGAAAAGAAAGACTGAATGTATTATTGAATTGTCTATTTACAAGGGAGAATACCCCATTAAATAGAATGTACATGACTCACTTTAGGAAATACAAAATAATGAAACCAAATCAATGGTCAATCATATATTTACATATGGAAACGGTATATTATGAATATGGAAATGAAATATGAATAATATATGTTGAAGATATATTATTTATATTCTCATACTCGTAACTGATGACTCTCCCACATCGATCCAACAAACGGGTGATCTACATGGTTGTCCATAAAGCACTTGAAACAGTGCCATATTGATACTCGATTGGTAACTATTATTGTAAGCAAA
The DNA here is from genome assembly GCA_002855965.1 of Monotropa hypopitys. Taxonomy (NCBI): domain Eukaryota; kingdom Viridiplantae; phylum Streptophyta; class Magnoliopsida; order Ericales; family Ericaceae; genus Monotropa; species Monotropa hypopitys. Next base: position 7,001 of record NMUG010004873.1, on the reverse strand, counting down.
TTCTACAAGCGGTAGGTGGTCAACCCAACTTCCCCGGAAGTCTAACAAGCAAGCTCGCAACATATCTTCCAAAATTTGAATGGTATGCTCAGATTGACCGTCGGTCTGCGGATGGAAAGTAGTGCTAAAGACAAACTTCGACCCAAGTGCTTCTTGCAAACTAATGAGAAGTAAAACGCGGATCCCTGTCAGACATTATCAATGATGGAATGCCATGCAATCGAATAGTCTCCCGAACATATAAACGAATCATTGAATCCACGGACTGTGATACACGGATCACTAGAAAGTGTGTCATCTTTGTCAGTAGATCAACTAGGACCCGAATTGCATCATGACCATTTGGCGATCTCAGAAAACCCAAAGCGAAATCCATCATGACGTGTTCCCATTTCCACTTGGCTACTAGTAACAGTTTAAGCATCCCCACCAGTCGGTGTTCTGCTTTAACTTGTTGACATGTAAGGCACCTCGCAACAAACACCGCGATGTCTCTCTTTATACCCGACCACCAAAACTATCGACACAGATCGTGATACATCTTGGTTCCTTCTGGATGAAAGTCTAATGGATAATGATAAAATTCGTGAAGAATTTTCTCCTGGCACGATGACAGAACAAATAATATACCATAGAATCAAAGACTCATGTCGAAGAACATCATCCAACCTTGAGGTGCTCCACTGCTAAGAAATCTAGAACAAAGGGTCACAACTTCATCATCGTTAGCTTGCATCGCAATAACTTGTCTTGATAACTCGAATTGAATAGATTGGTTGCACAATGTCGCATTCTTCCCAAATTACTCGGAATGCAAAATAAACGCACCCTACTCTTCGATAAACTTCCAGGCTCGAATAGAGACAAATGACAAACTTATAGGTCGAAACTTTACTATCCCACGAATCTTCGTGCCAAGAGCCCCGATTCTCCCACCAAACCATATAGTTTTCCTTTCTGTAATTCAACACGAGACTCAAACAATGTCCCAAACACCACAACATACCCAACTCTCTTACCGGCACACATCGACTACCATACCTATCACCACACATACAATCAATCCCGCACACACACCTAGTGCGGTAACAAAATTACTTTTGGAAGTTTGTTTCGAGATACGCTGGCCAATCATCTTCTCAAATCAACCTTTCCAAGCCATTCTTACACCACATGACACTGGCAACACACACACAGTCAAGTTTGAATACATATGTCGGTGCAGTCGACAAAAGGATACTCACTCTTTAATCGAGACTCTCGAGGAACCTGCATATTATTGCAATCATACCTTGCCAAACTCACCAATAAACCACCATCGCAAAACATGCGAAAACAATGCTATTATACACTCCCATAACATGGATATCCCCGAAGGTGATATACACTAAAGTCTCACCCACATTCTCAATCGTACAAGACACTATATGGCCTCTCACGATCAATCGAGGTATACACAGTCAAAGTGGTTGCGTTTATCGAATTATATTTCTCCAAATGCTGTTCTCTTAACTGAAAATTTTAACGACAATTTAAAAGCACAAACACGATGATGGGATAGACGGGCACATCACATCCAAACGAAAAGAATTTCGAATTGATTTACAAGTTATGCCCACGATAACAAAGGTCAACAAGAAAACAACTCTTTCACAACACGTATCACTAGGAATGGAACATAGGTGTCGATCTCTAAACCTGATACTCCGATAAGGGGTACTACAAAAGGAGTAGACACCTCGCGCGCCAAACATGACGAACATCCTCTCATAGCTAAAATGCTCAAGGCTAGGGGTACACACCACACGATGAAATGATTTCTGACAACAAATAAAGGTATAGGGACAACAAGATAGGTTGGTCGAATGACCACGATTTTCCGAATCAAACCAATGTTCAAACGTAAAGACATGATGGTTTACAAGGTTCTCCTAACAAAATCAATAAATCACCCTCATTTTCCATCATGACCTCAAACTACCATCTCAATCTTACGAAAGCTCATACGACATAACTTTGAAACCTATAAGACTCGTTTAGCAACCATCATCAACATCGATACACCTTGCACCAATGTCATTTTGTTTTAACACATTATCAAAGATTTATAATCCCTCGCCGATGACCTTTCTTTATCTCACTAAAGTCTTCAACCTCTCACAAGACATCACAATCACCACCAAATATTTCATATACATGAGTACTACCACCAGTCTCAATTGCACATCTAACTCTATCAAACTCAAATAATGAATGCCAAGGAACTTTCACGGTGACCAGGAATACAAACATCTAGTTCTCAAATAAAAGTGTAATCGTTTGATACAACGAAAGGACTATAATGCTTCAAACAAAAGGGGTTACACTCAAGGAAGTAAGAAACAAGATCCAATTATCATGTCAAAATGAAATACAATTCAGTGAAACGAGTCATAGCTTAAAAGCTTCAAGATAGGACAACCAGATGACCGCGACTATTCAAGTCTAATTAATGCCCAACACAGAATAGGAAGACACACTATGACCCTCATCCCAATGCTTAACAAACCTAATGACTTCTCATACTACATCCTCCAATCACTATTTCAAATTTCCCCAAAACTCACGCGATACAACTCGAAACTCTAGAGAAATTCCTCAAAACAACTTTCGTCAACATCAACATACCGAATAGCAACACAATCCATCCACATTACACACCATCAAAGTCTAACGTGACTTTCCACCAAAACCTCTTCCTCATCTTAATACGATCCTCGATCTTCTTTAAGACACCACGACCATCATCAAACGTCACACATGCAAGAACACTATCACTAGCCTCAATCACACATTTATGTAATCCCTCAAATCCAACAACACTATTCAAACATACCCCATACTGGCTCCAAAACATGAATCCCCAATGGTGACCCCACTCTGAAACAACGATAAAGGTAGGTACCTAGCAACGAGTAGCGCTCAACAACACTCGATCACACCTCAATCACAATGTCCGACAAAACATATAACAACAAGGGAGGGCACCCTAGCTATACCATCCAACATGAGGGACATCCACGACTTGACCTATCCATAAGCTAATCACCTTCCAACCATATACACGTAACAAGATCTTGGCAACGATAACAGGATATTCACCCCAACATCGACCACAAATTCAAACTTCAATGTTAAATTACAGGTCCATGTGTATATGTTGTTGTGTACTCAGGGTCAATATGTAACAAGTTCATGTTTAGGGACCTTAGTGTAATTTCTTTATTGTTGTATATATATATATATATATATATTAAAACGTAATGAGAAGAAATCCCTAATTTGGGTTTCCCCACATTACTCATATATGTGATTTACCTCGTTTACATGGTATCAGAGCCGTAACGACTCTACGATCACCAATTGTTCAGCTGTCTCCGACGCCGATTGGCGTTATCGTCCTCCTCGTCTCTTTTTTTCTTCTCCAGCGCAGACTCTGGTGTTATCGCCGCAGCTGCTGTACCTCGCCATTGTCGTATGCCACCAAAACTGACATCACCATACACCGCCACAGCTGTAGCACCGTCACCGTCGTCCTTACTCAATGCCGACATTACTCCCACTGCTCCTGTCGATAGGCTCAACGTCGACGTTGTAGTCTCTCTATTGATACAGATCTCGGTTGCTTTGATTGACGATCAATGTCCCTCATCGTTGTTCTCTCTCATCGTTGTGGTTTGTTTTTCTATTTAATAAAGACATCTCTCATCGCTGTGATTTGTTATCAGTTGACAGAGGTACCTCCTGGCAAATACTAATAAGGTCTGTTGTTCAGAAATATATTTCTAGTTGGTTATTTTTTATTGTTTAACTGTGTCGGAATCAGATAGTTCCAAGAGCGAGAATGTCCTTGTTGAGGGAAAGGATGGGGTCAATCGTCTTACCACTCTTGGAGATGCCCCGCTTGACATCTGTCACATTAAGTTGGCTGGTACAAATTACTTGGCTTGGGCTCACACCTTCAAATTAGCCATTGAAGCACAAGGATTATCTGAATTTATTTGAGTGTGTTATTACTCATCCCATTGAACTAGCTGACCTCAAGAAATTTAAATCTCAGAAATCCTTAGCTATGACCTAGTTGTTTAATTCTATGAAGGAGAATATTTTCCATATTTTTCTGCTTCTTAATACTCCATATGAGATTTGGACTACTGCTTCCCAGACTTACTCTCTGCAAGTTAATGATGCTCAGTGTTTTGATTTGAGAAATGGGCTTCATTCCTTAGATCAACGTAATCGGTCTGTTTCTGCCTATTTTGTTGAGATGAGTGTGGCGTGGCAAGAACTTGATTATTATCATGGGTTTCAGTCTTTGTCTTTGTGTGATACTGATGCTGCTACTTGGATCAAGAGGGTTGAAAAGGAGCGTGTCTATGATTTTCTTGTTGGGCTTGATGTTGATTATGATACAATCTAAGTACATGTTGGGTCGCTTCCCTTTTCCATCTTTGGAGGAAGCCCATGCCACTGTTCAACATGAGAAGAGTAGGAGGGGTATTATGCTGAACTCACTTGCATCATATTGCTCTGCGTTGGTTGTTGCTCCTCAGTTTGGTACTAATAGTGGATTCATTTCTTCCGTACAGACTGGTAAGTCACAGTCTGGTTCTAACAATGGGTTTCCTAATCGTGGTTCACTTCGATGTGACCATTGTCACAACACTGGACATATTAGGGAGTTTTGTTGGAAGCTACATGGACGTCCTTCCTGTGGCAGAGGAGGAGGGCGCAGTGGTAATGTACGTGGCCCTGTGCGTCCTCCAGCCCAGGCTCATATCTCTGAGTCTGTAATTGCTGCTCCACCTAGTTCTGTGGCTCGGATGTTTCCTGATTCTACTTGTGTTTTTCTTAGGGGGAGATGCATGCAATTAGGCGTCTTCTATCTCGGACTGATTCTCCATCTACCATAGTTTCTACTTCTACAACGACTCCTACCTCTTCGTACTTTGCCCATTCAGGTATAACAACTAGTTTTACTGCCTCGTCCTTTATTCCTTGGATTATAGATTCTGGTACATGAGATCATATGCCAGGTTGTTCTTCTATTCTTACTCCACGTGTTCTGGTAAGGATAAGGTTAGAATTGCAGATGGATCATTCTCTGCTATTTCAGGGAAAGGTTCAATCCGTTATTCTCCCTCAAGCTCTCTTTCTTCAGTTCTAGATATTCTAAATTTTGCTACAAATTTGGTGTCTGTTGGTAGTTTTACCCGTTTGCAAATCCATAACTTTCTTTCCCACTTATTGTATTCTTCGGGAACTGCATACGTGGAAAGTGATTGGCAGTGGTAGAGCATGTGATGGTCTCTATTTTCTGGAGTCTGCTCCTATTTCATCTCATTTACCAATGTCATCTGGTTTAGCTTCACATACAGATTCGAGTTCAGCTCTTTCTATGTTATATCATTGGCATCGTAGATTGGGTCACCCCTCTTTTGGGATTTTGTCAAAAATTTTCCTAATTTAATAAAACATTGTTCTCAAAGTCAGTTTTTTGTGACCAACATTGCAAACCAAACCAGCCATATCAACCAAGCATAGTCAAACCAGAAATAAGTATTGGTTTGGAGGTTGGTAACCGTCAACAATGCATTCCGAGTTCTTTCAAATGCTTCCCTCAACAATGACTCCTTAATTGGTATTGGCTTGGAGGTTGGTAACCCGAGCCAAATTGACCAACCACTTCAACAAATCTATTGAAACTATCATTATCAATAGCATAAAAAGGAATACCGGGTTCAAACACCCAATTTGATAAGTATTGATGCACTTTATGCATTCTTTTCATTCAAATTGCATCATTAATGTTTTGTTGTCGCCTCTTCTTACTTGTATCCATTGAAGAATAGGGATCGATAGTTGATGCAAATTGTCACGCCCCGGATTTTCAAACCATTTTTTTTGAATTAAAGAAATGCATAAACATTTTTGCATAAACCATTCCAACGATAAAGGGGCCGTGAGAGAAAAAGTACAAGCATACCTCTTTACAATTCTTTATACAAACATGCGGAAGTAAAACATTAACAATCCTTCTCTTTAAAATGAAACTTATTTGAGATTTTGATACAACAATCATTTAGCATAAGACTGCTTACATTTGAAGGATTATAACTCTTTATAATAAAAGGGGATGCCCGTAGGCTACAAAGGGAAAAAGGGAAAACCAAAACAATGGTTCAACATGAAGTATGCTTCTCACCACAAAGAACTAGAGCAAGCCTAAGCCAACCCCTCTACAAGCGATCCAATCCTGCAAACCCTGCAAAGAACTGTAGGAAAAATGTTGAGTCATAAAGACCCAGCAAACATGCGACTATTAAGTGAAGATGCGGTATGGTGAATATGTGCAAAATAGGTGAATCCTACAATGCAAACCCAAGCTTGTTCTCAATACTCACACCCAAGATTATCAAGTCCGATCACAAGTCTATATAGCCACGCCATACTAGTCAAGAACAAACTCGCATCTATAGAGAACCTCTAACCTTCATATCTATCCAACCATCACAACGGATAAGCCAAGACCTTCTATTTGGACAACCAAACCTCAACCGGGAGAAAATCACTAACAAGCGCCAAGACCATTACACAAAGGTCACTCTATGAATCTAGCCCGATATGACCACACGTAACTAATAGAAGGTTACTCATCCAAGGATTTTACTATCACAAAGTCCGAACGTTGCCTAGACAAGGCCAACCAATGATTTCCACGAAAGTCCAATACTAACTAGTCATTTACCTCCCTACTTAGCCTCAAACCAAGGCACACCAATACCACACACATCTCAACCAAAATGCAACGGATTTCAATGCCACGACTTGACTCCAAGCCTCAAGCTATCAAATGCCACGAATTGGCCAAGTCTCATTCCATTGCTAAAGCCACAAGTTGGCTAGCACCACCACAATAAGATTCACAAGTCCACCACCAACCCTAGCCAAGGACACTCTCC
>NMUG010004872.1:0-13529 GCA_002855965.1 Monotropa hypopitys | reverse complement strand
ACTTGAAAATTGAATAAAAAATTCTATTGCACCGCTATAAGGCCAGATATGTTATATAGCACAGAGTGTTGGGTCATTAAGAAATAATATTCGAATAAATTGAGTGTTGCCGAAATTAGAATCATGAGGTGAATGTTCGATAAGACTCTACAAGTTTAAAAACAAAAAAATATTCGTATAATGTTAGGCGTGACACCGATAGAAGATAATTAGACTAAGGTGGTTTGGACATGTTTGTCGCAGATCGAATGATGCAGTAGTTAGGAAAAATGACATGATTTCGGGAGATGGTAGCACTAAGGGGAGGGGAAGACCAAGACTGATTTTAGAAGCTATAGTTAGAAGGTACCTAGTTTTTTGCATATTACTGAACATGATGCTCTTGACTGAACTCTGTGGAAGAGATTGATTCATGTAATTGATCACAATTAATTGGGACTTAAGCTCTATTTGGTTTGGTTGTTTAATTGTGTACTTCTTTTGTCTTAAATAAGGAAACCTGATGTCCAAGAATTTCATAGTTCCATCCTGTGTTTCCTTTTGTTTATGCATATAGCTTGTAAGCTCACTTTTTTTTGAGCTTGTGCCATTTGAGAGTTTGATCCAGGGTTTTGCACTCATTTCATCATTGCAATGGTAGAATTAATCCCTGCACCTCGGAATATAAAGTTTAAATGGTTGGAAAATTATTCTTAACCAGGTTAGAATTGCTTTTGTGCAGATACCTCAGTTTGTTCTGGATGCTGTTGATTTAGAAGGCCCAGATAAGCGCAGGAAATTCATGATAGGCTGTACCCAACCTTGTAGGGTGGCTGCAATGTCTGTTTCTCGACGGGTTGCTGAAGAGATGGATGTAACTATTGGAGAAGAAGTTGGCTATAGTATTCGTTTTGAAGACCAGAGTAGTGCAAGGACAGTTTTTAAGTAGGTTAAGCGTTCTCTCTGTTGTTATCAATATGTAGCCAATAACAAGTCAGCTGTCCCGGTTTATTTGTTCTGTTTGTTTTCTTTTTCTTCTTCTTTTACGTGACAGGTATTTAACAGACGGTATGCTTTTGAGAGAAGCTATGACGGACCCACTTTTGGAAATGTACAATGTGATAATTCTTGATGAGGCTCATGAAAGAACTTTGGCAACGGATGTTTTATTTTGCCTTCTGAAAGAAGTACTGAAAAATAGACCGGATCTGAAGTTAGTTGTTATGAGTGCTACTCTAGAGGCCGAGAAATTCCAAGGTTATTTTCATGGTGCACCTCTTATGAAAGTTCCAGGAAGGCTTTTCCCCGTGGAGATTTTATACACCACCAAGCCTGACTACCTTGAAGCAGCACTTCGTACTGTTACTCAGATACACCTGGATGAACCACCTGGTGACATACTTGTATTTCTTACCGGAGAGGAGGAGATAGAAGAAGCATGTCGGAAAATATCAGAAGAAGTTGCTAATATGGGAGATCGTGTGGGCCCTGTGAAAGCAGTTCCAGTGTACTCTACCCTTCCACCAGCTATGCAGCAGAAGATATTTGAACCTGCTCCACCTCCCCTCACGGAAGGCGGTCATCCAGGGAGAAAGATTGTAGTGTCCACAAACATTGCGGAAACATCTTTGACTATAGATGGCATAGTTTATGTGATAGACCCTGGGTTTGCCAAGCAAAAAGCCTATAACCCTCGAATACGTGTTGAATTATTATTAGTCTCTCCAATATCAAAGGCTAGTGCACACCAGAGAGCAGGGTGTGCTGGAAGAACACAACCAGGAAAATGTTATAGACTGTACACTGAGAAAAGTTTCCATAACGATCTTCAGTCACAGACCTACCCAGAGATACTGAGATCAAATCTTGCAAATACGGTCCTCACTTTGAAGAAACTAGGGATAGATGATCTGGTACATTTTGACTTTATGGATCCCCCTGTCCCCGAGATGTTGATGCGTGCTTTAGAGGTGTTGATTTACTTGGGAGCATTGGATGATGAATGCAACTTGACCAAGCTGGGTGATATCATGAGTGAGCTCCCTTTGGATCCACAGATGGGAAAGATGCTTGTTGTCAGCCCAAAATTTAACTGTTCAAATGAGATTCTGTCTATATCGGCCATGCTTTCAGGTATGTATTGGTTGCCTTGCTCTCGTTGTTTCTGCTTTGAGTCCAATCTTGGGTCTTCAATGAAATAAAGTTACGTTGGTCTGTGAAAGTCGTTCCACTAGTAGTGACGGCATGCCCATCATTTGTAACGTGTGGACAGATGGGTTCTGTGCACACGCGAGTGTTATATTAGTTGTGTTTCTGTGTACATTGGTACATACATGTGCAATTAAATGTATGTGTCCACTTAGGTTCTCAGTATTCTCTCATGAAGTTGCAGTCTCGCCTGTATGCATCTGCTGACCTACCGTGGGCCTCGTCTGTGATAACAATTTTTTTTCTTTAGTACCCAATTGCTTTCTCCGGCGCAGGGAGGCTCAAAAAGCTGCAGATGAAGCAAAAGCTAAGTTCGGGCACATTGACGGGGACCATCTCACACTTTTGAATGTATACCATGCCTACAAGCAAAATAGTGAGTATTAAGTTACAGTTTTTACTTGTGCTTTTGCTTTAAGAATATACGGCACACTGTTAATGTCATTTGTGTGTCTAATCCCGTGTTTGTGTTCGTGGGTTTAAGATGAGGATCCATCTTGGTGTTACGAAAACTTTGTAAATCACCAGGCATTAAAATCTGTTGATAATGTAAGACAACAGCTAGCTCAGATCATGGTTAGGTTCAACCTCAAGCTGTCCAGCACAAATTTTAACAGCCGTGACTACTACATCAACATCAGAAAGGCTATGCTTGCTGGATATTTCATGCAGGTGGCGCATCTAGAGCGCACTGGACATTATTTGACTGTGAAGGACAACCAAGTAAATTCCATCATTCATATATATTTTTTGAAGTTTATGGAATTGTGTATTTGGTGCTTGGGAGATGTTAACATGTCTTGTTATTTACATTTGGATGTTGATTGGAAAATACAGGTTGTTCATTTGCACCCTTCAAATTTCCTGGATCATAAGCCAGAGTGGGTCATATATAATGAGTTTGTCTTAACAAGCCAAAATTTCATTCGTACTGTACAGTAACACATGTTCACGGAGAATGGTTAGCTTCTTTTTCTCGTGCTATTTATTGTACATCATTGAATTGTACCTTTTAGTAGTTTATGTTTTGCTAATTGCTTCTATATATGACACGGGACAGTAAGACTTTGACTCAGGATGCGTACAATATTGAATATTCATATGCTGATGTTTTGGAAGTAGAATATTTTAAAGGCATGGGAAATGATTACCAAAGTCCATATAACTAAATGATGTGGACAATTATTGGGACTACTGTGGACAATTATTGATCTTTCTTGTAATAAATCCTGGGGTCTAGAGACTCTAAACATTTAGCAAGCATACATTGCATCCAAAACTATTCCCATCCCACCAAAGTTCCAAACCTTATAGATGTACTTCCTCTTAAAACTTGTCCTTGTTAGTTTAGCCAGAGTTCATTATGTTCCTTCCAAAGCATCTTAACCAATGGAAGGCATTAATTCTTTAGGCCGAATGAGACGAGGGTCATCCCCAAAATTGGGAACCACCTAACTCGGTGATAATCCAGAATAAACAAAATGCATAACCATTAGTCTGGTCACGTAATCTGACCCCCCTTTTTCAATGCTTGTTCTCAACTATTATCGGATAACCAACTGAACTGGTACTTGTTTCTACCATGGCCTTGGACTATTGTTTAGCTATTTCAGGTAATCAAAAGACTCCAACAATCTCACAATACAGCCTCAGAGACTTATTTCAACTGTATATTCTAAATTATATCATAAGCTTTTTTAATATATCATAAGCTATGGTACCTGGCTAAATTTTCCTGTCATTGTTTACAAGGATAATATACTTCAGAAAAAGAAATGCACGAGATTCTCGCTATTACATACATACATAGCTTCCGACAATCTTGTAACTACTACATATATTATTTAATGAATTAGATGAATAGTGCACATAGAAATCACTAGGTTCTCAATCCTGATATTTTTGATAGAGTTGTTCAATTTTCCCCTGCGTGACATTGAATGATGTATTATTTAAGTCCATTTTCAATACAGAGAAAGTGAATAAAGGAAAGAAGGGGTCAATCCATGTACCTTGTAACACTTGAACAGTATACCTCTTTTCTTCTTTAGCGTTGGAGTCCACCAAATCCCTTTCCCCATCGAATTGCTGAGGTTCCAGAATGACAGTCCTTGATATATTCAAATCCTCTCAGCTGATACAAGATAAAAAGCAAATGCTTAAACCAAATTTTGTAGGAAGCAAAAGGTTTATGATTTTCGCGGATTCACGACTGAAGAAGAGAGCTATTGGGCTAGCAGACGTTCCACACAATACACAGAATCTGCCTCAATTAAAATGAAGGAAACACTAGCACTTTGAACTGCAGCGGCACAGGCATTCATATTGGAAGGCAAGTTTGTCTACCTTGTTTCTCTCTGCTGTAGACTTAAGCTCAAGCCGAACATAGTCTTGTAGTTGGTTAAGGGAGCATAGCTCGGAAAAGGAACCTCTGTGACCATTCTGATGTGCCCACGTTTTGTTTGACATAGTTTTGTTAATTCTATCATTTGGGAAGTATAAAAGGGGTGTGCACACACATTTGAATGTATCCTCTATGGTATGCTAAATGAAAACCACGATCGTGATGGTTCATAACAACTCAGGATAACTTTGCCACAAAATCTGTTATCTCCCGTTTCATTCCTCGCCACCAAAAATTTTCAGCCTCTAGGTATAGATTTTTCTGCTTATTCTCTGTACTTTGTTCAGTGAAGTTTACCATAGCCTTGTAATACAAAAGCACATGAAGTAACCCGCAAGAACTCTTCCACCTCACTGCTTAAGGGGCACCTCCAGATACTATTAGCCATGCCTTTATGTATTCGTTCAAAAACTCGAGGTACACCGACAAGAAAAGTTGGTTTTAACTCCATCAAATCATCCTTTATTGCATTAAGATCCTTCAAGGAGCAAAGGGGACCAAATTGAAGCAAAAAAAGAGAGACATAATCACCTGAAAATTTGAAAATCTTATGCCTCATTTGGTTTTGGAAAGCTCAAGAAAGAGATTATAGTAAAATGGAACAGTAACAATTCTCTCTCTCCACCGTTGTCTTTTGGAACAAGACCACCATCCTGATATAGGCATAGCTATGCATTTGCTTCCCCAATATTATATTTATACTCTTTCACATACTTATATCCCACATCTTTGCACTCATCAATACAAAATCTAAAGCAGCAGTGATATGGGTACATAATGAGATTTCTGTACCCGCGTACAGATGTGCCACTGCGTGGTCTTGTGGGGCCCGCATTGAAAATCTAATTTGGGGTTTTGTTTAAAATATTATTCAATCTCAGCAGTGATATGGGTACAGAATGTGATTTCTGTACCCGCGTACAGATGTGCCACTGCGTGGCCTTGTGGGCCCCGCTTTGAAAATCTAATTTTGGGGTTTTGTTTAAAATATTATTTTATACTATCCTATAAAAAATTAGCTCAATCTGATAATGTATGAAATTTCCTTAATCGTTTGAATTTTCATTCACAGTTTTAAACAGTTTTACAGAATGAAAATCAAACGATTAAGAAAATTTCATACATTATCCGATTGAGTTGATTTTTTACAGGATGATATAAAATAATATTTCAAACAAAGCCTCAAAATTAGATTTTCAATGCGAGCCCCACAAGACCACGCAGTGGCATTTCTGTGCGCGGGTACAGAAATCCCATTATTCAATCTAAAGCAGGAATGTAACTTGTGAGCATTAACATCTGAAGGCGTGAAAACAAATACCAAACTATTGTGCATATCACTTACCTTATCTTCAAATTGGTCCAAAAATAGATTAATCCCTCGTATGCATGTTACAATGTTTTCATGTGTTAAAATAACACCTTTTGGATATCCACTAGTGCCAAGTATACATAATGGTACAGATGTTGAGTGGCTGAGACGGCAAAAGCTCTGATGGGTACTCTTTTCCCTGGCAAATAACAGATAGGTAATCAACAACATCCTGACTAAATAAGACTAGTTCTTCTTACTCTTCAAAGAGCATCTCTAGTGCACTCTCTAAATTTTGTTAGCTAAGATGTACTATAAAATGTACACCTAAGCAAATGTAGCATCATTTTGTGTGTGTTAAAGTGTTGTTAAATTAGCAAACACAAACCACATGTAGTGCACTAGCAATGAGTGTGCTAACTTTGAGCTTGTCCTACCTCTCATCCCTCCCTCTCACCCTTCTTTTCATGTGGGTCCCATAAGTAATGAGCTAAAATGCTCTCCACAGTTAACAAACATTCTAGGAAAAGCTAACTAGCAAACAAGTTAACAAAAAGTTAGTTCAATGGGTTGGAGATGAAAATTGTATATTGGCTTGTTAAGTCAGTTAGCAAAGACCTAACTAACCTCTTAACAATGTGCACTAGAGATGCTCTTACAATCATTTCAACACCAGACAGATCACACTTCCTTTGTAATTCAAATAGTAGTTTAGTGACGATGAATTAGGGGTATCCAAAAAAATCGAAAATCGGTAAACCGGACCGAGCCATGTCTTTTGGATTGGTTCTGTGGTTTAATGGTGGTCATGTTTTGGTCATAAAAAAAAACTAAAAACCGATAAATCTGGTTCAATAGTGGTTATTTTTTTAAACTGTGGCTTTAACATAACCAAAACTAAATTACTAGTAATATATATACGGGGGCTGTTCTAGTTACCAATATTTCTTACCAACGATTTTTACCAATACTTAATACAACTATTTTTGGGTTCCACTACGAAATTTTGAACCGTTAATAATGTTTAAATCGATAAAATATAGGATCCTGCAAACATTTAGCTTAATCATATATCAGTAAGTGTTTGATCTAGACAGTTTTGCATAACAACAATTTATGTTAATTTTTTGTGCAACTGTTTGGATCAAGTATTTATCGATATTCGATTGAACTAAATTTTTACAGGGTCCTATATTTTATCGATCTAAACATTATTAACGGTTTGAATAATTACAGTGGGACCCAAAAGTGGTTGTATTAAGCATTGATAAAAAACCGTTGGTAAGAAATATTGGTCACTTGAACTGTTCCCTATATATATATATTATATATAGGGAACCCCTATCTATATAATAAATCTTAGTCTCTTATGTTCAAGACATTCACGTCTGTTGGATCTGCGAACGGACAGATTAGATTTGTACCCCTTAACCTTATATCAACTTGCACAAGATTCAATGGCTGAGATTGATCCACAATCTGATCGGATGTCTGTGAAACAATTGGTACACAAACATTTTGTGTAACATCCCAAACCTCAATAACCATAAAAATGCGGAATAAAATTTTTTCTTGATTAAATTATCTCAAAATATCCTTAGCAAGCACATGAAAAGATTATAACTCATCCATAGTTAAGTCACCAAAACATTAAGGTCCACGGTGCCTCCACAACTAGAAGTACTAATGTAAAACAAATATTCTATTAAGAAAACAAATTCCCAAACACGACATATCCAACTGAAACAAAGTAAAATGAAGCTGACAAAACCAGTTACTGCCATCAAGCACACTACCAGACCAAGTCTTCTTTCGGCAACACTTCTCTCTATCCTCGTAGTGGACCGCTAACACTGAAAACCTATTTCCAAGTAAACACAAGGAAACAGAGTGTGAACATATGCATCGCAAGTTCTAGATGAAAGGCAGGTAAGAGCACGATTTAACTTTAAAAATAACAGTATTCCAAAACTAGGAAATATGCAATGCCATGCATGATGCCAAACCTTCTCAACTTTAATATTTTTACAAGCCTTTCATACATAATATCATTCTGGACCGCAACCCGCTTTTCTCAAAATAGTGGACTACTCATGTCCATTTCCTTCCAAAATAGCTATTGCTATATGCAATAGTTCGTGCACCTCGTATACTATCACTTGGAACCGCAGCCCCATTCTATCATGCCGTCGAACCGCAGCCCGACCTCGACATGAACATGTCACCGAACCATAGCCCGACTTCAACATGTTAAGGAGTATCCCCCATGGCCATATAGACATTAATTCTCTTTCGTCATATCTCTTATACATATAGTATAATTTTGCCTTCCAAATCTCTTTCACAAAACATGCACATAGGCTATAGTTTTCTCAAAACTTCTTTCTCAAACATTTGTTCCAAAACCTTGTCATATACCAAAATCTTCTCAAAATATGCACATGCCAAACATATGTCACATGCCATGCAACTTCCCATGATTTATGTGCAATTACTATAAAATAAAAGAGCACAAGCATCTAAAGTTATCGAGATGCTATGTTCCTACACTCACCAGAGCCGTTGTTCAAACCTTTTTTCCTTGCCTGGCTCAAGCCCTTTCCTTGTCCTTGAGTAAGGCCTCAATGCCTTCCTCAAACGTCCCTATCAAAACAATTACAATTTCAGTCTACATGAATATATAGTTTGACAAGAAAATAACAAAAATCGTTAAATTAAATCAACTGGATTAATAACCGCATTTAAACCCCTTATTAGAGTCTTATACTTGAACCTCTATGCCTTACAAACAATTTTTAAAACTTTTCCTATAATTTTTCAGAAAATAACTAGCCACGACCGGTGTACCCATTTCCGCGACCGGTCAAGACCCCATTGAAATGCCACAACCGGTCGACCGATTTCCCGCGACCGGTCTAAGCCTCACAGACTTGCCACGACCGGTCGACCCAAAAACCGCGACCGGTCTACGTTCTTCAGAAATCGAATTTCCAGAAAAATTATTTTTATGAACTCTTAATCTTCAACCTCCAAACTTCGACCTAAGGCTTCAAAACCCACAAATCAAAGTGTCCAAAGTATTCTAACACTTTAGACACTAAACATATACAAATCTAGACTCCTACAACTCTTTGATTCATCAAAAATCCATGTTTTTAAGATCTAAATCTAGGAGTTTTGCCAAAAACAAAATTAAGATTTAAACCTCCAATAATTGAGTTTTGCAATGATGTAAACTACATAAATGTGTAGATACTTACAATACGAACAAGATTCGTGAAGAGATTGTCCTCAAATCCGAGCTCCAAAGCCTTCAAAAATTGATTTCTTCTCCAATCCTCCTAGCCACCTCTCTCCCCTCTCTCTATCTCTAATCCAATGTTAATAAATAATGAGATTAGGTTACAATTCTTAACCTAATACAGATTTTTATCTCCATTTACATCCTTACCCTTTCATTAAACCACTTATTTACCATTGCATGCCATTACTCCTATTTATTTAATACTTATATATTAAAACTCCATTTTATATCATTTAATCCTCCTTGTAAATTCTTTTAACTCTATAATCAACTAAAAAGGAACATTGTATTTCTTAATTTCACCTTGAATATTTATTAAAAATATTTAAAATTTATAATTAGATGAGACGAGTATTACATTTTGTATGTTACTTTTACACACCATTGTTTCCTAACAGTCCACCGCCCAAAAGAATCAACACAATGGCAGAGTACATGTTCCAAATACTCCACCTCCCACGTCTCTCTCTCTCTCTCTCTCTCTCTCTCTCTCTCTCTCGAAACAATCCATTATGATTTCAAAATGCACAACCATGTCTCCCCCATTGTTAGATTTCACCGCCCACCTCTCTCTCTCTCTTATGCGTGAGATTTCAAAACGCTACGACGACAGTGAGAGGAGACCGTCTCCTCCATCACCGTTTTTGTCCACCACCAATGGTGGATACATTTTCCCTGTACAAAACCGACCATCGACCCTCAGTATTGCAAAACCGTCCATCGTCCTGAACCACTGCCAACACCATCGTCCGAACCTACGCCATTCCCAATCGCCTATCACCCACCGCATGGACCACCACCATTGCCTCACCCATCGCCTCACCCAACGACCATCGTCCACTGTCGTCATGGTCTTCTCATCGCCGCTACTATCTTTACCGTCACAGTCCTCTTCCGACCAAGTGAGGTAAAATTTCATCATGTTGTCGTGTTGTTTTTTCTTCCGGTCAATTGTGATTTCTGGGTTTTGATGGAATGTTAGATCGTTAAGACAATATGTCATTTTCTCTCTCTATGAGTGTGTTTTGATTTCGGTTTTGATTCTGGTTTTGGTTTTCGATTCTGGTTTTGGTTTTCGATTTTGCATGGCTGAGATTTGTGGAGGACCAGAGCATGGAACTGAAGAAACATTTGGATGTATGATTATTTGCATTTTCTCTTGCATTGCTTTGCATTTTCTCCCTTTTCACGTGTCTAATGGTTCGTACATTCGTATTTGTACACAGTGGATGAAAGGTATGTTGAGGTAAAGTTTTGTCCTTATTAATCAACGGGAATCGATCAGTTTATCATGGCGTTGGATTGCGTTTGGGTTCCTTTCTACCTTCGTTTGATTTCTTAATTTTGGATAGCCCTAGGCATGAACACCAGTTTTTGTAGACATTAATCCCAGCTTCTGAACCGTTTCTGTATTTGGGTTGCCTCAGGCGTGAATGAAGGCTTGGTGAACACCAGTTTTGCGAACACCCGAAACTAGGTTTTTGTTTCTTTTGTGTTTCATGAATGCATCTCTCTTGAAAAAAAAAACCCATACAGTAGATTTGGGTTCTGAATGTGCCATTTTGTGAACAACACCCGTATTTGGGTTCTGAATGTGCCATTTTGTGAACAATAATTGTATTTGGGTTTTGAATGTGTGACTTGGTGAACACCAATTTCGCGAATACCCTAAACTAGGTTTCTTTATTTTTTTTCTTTCTACCAAAAAAAAACACAGAAATGAGAGAGAGGAGATTTGGGAAAAAACCTCATACAATAGATTTGGGTTCTGAATGTGTGCCTTGGTGAACAACACCCGTTTAAATGTTTGAACTCCCTATGTAAACAAAAAAATAAAATACAGTCGTGAGTAGTTGGAGTGTAGTTGGAGAATTTTTAGCCTTTAGATTCAAGGGAATCTATGATTTTATTGTTTTGTAAGTGGTTTGAATTTTCGCCCATTTACTTTCATTTAAACTGTAGTAATTCATTAGGATGGCTGTGTGAAATCGCTGGAATGCTATCTTTTTGGACGCTGCTGCCATGTGAAGCAAATGAATGTTCTGAATTGGCTTCGTTGGTTATGCAATGTTTGATCTACCCTGTTAACATAAATACCATCAATCAAAAAACAAAAGAGGGTGCGATTGAATAGGGGATTTGAAAAAAAAAATGATACAGACGATGCACGTGCACCTGTTGCTACTGCTGATTCCTAGAGCCGTTGGAGCGCAATTTGCCGTTTTGCTTCCGACTGGGACCCCTTCCAGTATTGTTGGGTTTACTACTGGGCATATTGTAATGACCTAGAATTTCAAATGCAAATTTTAAATGAAAACGTGTTCTTTTATAATAGTCAATTGATTATTTGTAATACCCGTATTTATTTCAATTTATTTAATTAGATTTATTTATTTTTATTGAAAGAATGAAAGAAGAAGAAATAACGGTGTAAAGAAATTTTAGGAAATTAATAAAGGTTTTATATAATAATAAAAATATCCCTTAAATGAATATATATGTATATTAGGAATAAGGAGTGGCATGCAAGGGTGATTAGTGTTTAGAATAAGGGGCAATATTGGAATGCTCACTTAAAAGCCTGATTAGGGTGATATAGAGAGGTTAAGGCTCATTAGGGTTAAGGAGTGTTCTTGGTGGTTTGAGAGGATTAGTGAGAGTGGATTGGAGAAATTAAGATGTCAAGGTAAGGATTGAGTTTTTTTGGAGGAAATCTCTTCTTCAAAGTTGTTCCTAACATTCTTGAGGTAAACTCTATGGTTTTGGATTTTTAATTTCGTACTTAATTAAGCCCAAATTAGGGATTTTTCATTAATTACGTTTAGTCACTGAATTTTTGTGATCTACTTTGAAAATCATGGATTTAGGTGAGTTAAAGTTGATTTTTGAAATCCATATTTGAGTATGATTTGAGGATAGATGCGTACTACATCTTAGAGTATTTGGTTTCTCTCATTTGTGGGCTAAAAATCGATTTTGGATGAGTTTTGGTTAAGAAAACCGAGGTGGATTAGCAGTTGTTTAAATTCTGCTATTCTGCGTACTGACCGGTATGCACACCGATATACCGGTTGGTATACCGGGCAGCATACTGGAAGCCATACCAGTCTCGCCTGCAAGTCACAAAACATGAGTTACATAGACCAAATTCTAACCGGTGAGCCACCGGTATACCGGACGGCATGCCGGTTGTATACCAGCCTTAGTAAATTTGCACAGTAAGCCTTGGGTTAGTATTAAAATGAAAAAATGTACTAACCGGCATGCCAGGCGGTATACTGACTACATACCGATTTCCATACCGGTTTGTGAAATGTTGTGGGAAAACCTAATTTTTTTAAATGGTCATCTTAGATTGTGTATGAGTATTACTTAAGAGGGAATTAAGAGGTTACAGAGGTTAAAAAGGTCAGTAACTAATATTTAAGTATTTAATAAATATTAAGTAATTAAGGAGAATTCTTATACCCTTTTGTAATACATGTGTCATGTTTTAAGGTTATTATATTAAATAAATAAAATTTAAAATAAATTTGGGCTGAAGAAAATGATTAAGAATGTTTGGGGAATTTTTATAGAAAATTTGAGAATTTTTGTCTTAGATATCGGTATCTGGCTTTGCCAAGATACCTGCATCTCAGGAGGTTTGGGAAACAGGACCTCAGAAACTGGTATGCTTGTGGTATCTTGGGTTGAACTAAGATACCGATATCTTAGTTACCAAGATACCGGTATCTGAGGAGTTCAGATCAGATTTGGCTATGGCGGAGAAGACGAAGGGCTGTGTCGATACAAACTATGGTAATGAATGTCGTAGCTTCCCAAATTTTGACTGGAACCCAAAACCAAGTATAGATATTGCAAATCGTTATAATCAAGGGAGTGCCAGCAAATGAGGTTGTAACATAGGAATTATCGGATTAGGTTCTATAAATAGCTCCATTGTTAGCCATTCGGAGGTTTTCTAACAAAGATCAATATGAGATTTTAAGAGGGGTTTGAATTCGAGTGAGAGAGAGTACTGATCAAAGAGGGTGATTGATGTTAGGCTTGGATTTAGTGAAGGGTTGGAGTTGCAGAATAGAGGTTGAAGAAGAGGATCAGTGGATTGGGGATTTGAAGATCCAAGGCTGCGTCAAATATGTAACACTCTCAAAATTTGAAACATATTTTTTTTGAGAAGTGTTAACTGTAGGTAACGAGTATGTAAACAAAAGGGTAAAGAACTATCTACCACACACACACCCATTACACTACTTATTACATCACATGCCTTGATATGAAATGATATACAACTGAAAGGAGAAAAAAAGTTTTATAAC
>NMUG010004871.1:0-13529 GCA_002855965.1 Monotropa hypopitys | reverse complement strand
GAGAGAGAGAGAGAGAGAGAGACCTGGTGGGGGGCAAGGAGCGGTGGGGGATGAGCCAGGGGGAGGGGTTGTGAAAGAGAGATTCAGAGAGGGTGTGCTTCCGTTTAGGGTGAGAGAGAATCCGCGTGAAAGAAAGAGACTACTGTGCGTGAGAGAGAGAGAGTCCACGTGAAAGAGAGAGAGTCCGCGTGAAAGAGAGAGAATCCGTGTGACACAGATCCAACGGTTCAAAATTTACTTGAACAAACACAAACACAAATCCAACGGTTGTAATAAAATTGCATATGGAATGGCGTGGTGGCAAAATGTGTAGGGATTTACGGAATGGGTAGAGCTTTGATCTCATCTGTCCATCCAGAATGCCACAAAGTGATCCAACGGCTGAAAATATGAAGGCAAAATGTGTGGGTCTCACACCTTTGTGTTTTGTAATATAGATAGATAGATATGATGTACAAGATAATTTAGGCAGGAAATAATAAGGAAATTATGTTACCTACTTAAATAGACTAATTACAATCTTCCTAATTGTCTAATTGAGTACAACATGAATATTACAATATTTCTTTCCTTTTCAACATTAAGCATCTAGAACATAAGTAGAAGAAAATAACCGCAGGTGCCGTACGCACAGTACACATATCGTACCAACGCCATACCCAAAAATCAAAATGCACCCGATATGATTTTTTGTGTACAGGTACATATTTTGCCATACCTGATCCGTACCCTATTGGTACTCGCATGCAACATTTTCGAAATACATGTGCTTCATTGGTTCGTGTTTCTTTCTTTAGGGCCTTTGAGTGTTAAAGGAACAGATTAAAGCTAAGTTCAAACATAATGTTCCGGTAGATTGAGTCCCATCTTCCAGTAGATGATGGTTCATGCTGCAGACTCCCAATCTGGATAAATTGATGTTCTGGAAGATAGTACTCCATGTTCCAGAAGATGGTTGCTTATGTTGCAGACTTCTAGTCCTGGCCTCTTGATGTTCCGGAAGATTGCTCTCCTTCTTCCAGTAAATAGTTTGTTATTCATATAGTTAATCTTGGTCTTATGAGTGATCTTTTGGTAGATCACTCTCTATGTTCTAGAAGATCAGTAGTGTGTTTCGGCCTATCTAGCCCACTTTATATGTCGGTGGAGTTCTGACTCCCTCCCTATATAATCATGTAACAGCTCTATCTTTTTGTATTGAAGAAAAAACTTTATGTTGTTTTCTCTTTCTATTTTGCTCTTTTCATTATTGTTTTCATAGTATCAGAGCTTTACGACTAATCGTCATTACAGAAGGCTCAAAGAGAACAAGAAAATCAAGATTCGCTGCCTTTCCCATCTTGATCATCATCAATGGCTACAGATTCAATGTCATCCTCTCTGAAGTTTCTCATCAACAATTTTCAAAGATTTGTCACAGTGAAACTTGACTCAACCAACTACATGGCTTGGAAAACACAAGTTGAAACGGCTCTATTTGCAAATGGCCTCTCTGATCTGATCAATAGATCACATAGTACCCCTGAAAAAGAACTTCAGGATGACACAGGTGATAAGTCTCCTAACCCTGATCATCAAAAATGGATGATGGCTGATAGACTTTTGTTATCCTGTCTCATTGCTACATTAACCCCAGCATTTCTCACACATGTAACTGGTTCTCACAAAGTTATCGAGCTATGGATCAAACTTGAAGAAAGATTTAGTAACCTATCAAGAACCCATGTTATGGATATGAAGAGGAAACTCTTTACTATCAAGAAGAATAGTGAGATGGAGGAATACCTTGATAATATCAAGATGATTCTTCAAAAAATTGAACTATCTGGGTGTCATATTGATGATGAAGATGTTATATTTTACACCCTTAATGGTCTACCTGATGAGATATACAGAACTTTCAAGCAGGCCATCCGTACAAGATCAGACATCAGCAACCTAAAATTCTGTGAGTTATGTTCCATGCTTATGGCTGAAGATCTTTATCAAGAGAAAATTAATACCACTTCTGCCTTGGGGGTCAAGAATGATCATGTTCAGCAACAATATCATCAAAACCCAAAAAACATCAGCAAAGATTTTCGTCAATCCATTAGTCAGATTCAGTCACAAGGTAATAATCCCAATCAAAACTTTACTCAAGGTTCTTACAATAATGGCAACAATGGGAGAAAATACAAAGGAAACAACTATAAGGGAAACTCAAGAAGTAACAACCCCTGTCAGATCTGTGGAAGAACAAACCACTTGGCTGACAGATGCTTCTTTAGATATGAAACCAATTCTCAGTCTCAACATCAAAACTATGTGAATTGGGGGAATGAAAATCAGAAAAGTAACTTCAGACCAAAGTATCAAGCTAATGTTGCCTCCCAATACATTCCTAATGGTCTCAATCAGACTGGTCAAAATCAGGGAATAAATGGCATTGATTAATCTGGAACAAATCAAGCTACTCAATGGTTTCTGGACTCAGGAGCAACAACACGTGTTACAAATAATGGGAATAATATTTCACATCCAACTCAATTCAATCCAAATCAGGTGATGGTAGGTAATGGACAGTATGTTCAAGTCCAGAACATAGGTAATACTCAACTTAATCTTCCATGCTATAATCTTAATCTTAAAAATATTTTACATGCTCCTAAGATCTCACATAATTTACTATCAGTTTTTAGAATTGCTTTAGATAATAACTGTAGGATTATATTTGACTCCAATGGTTATATGATACAGGATTTGAGTACCAACCAGATTGTTCACAAAGGAACATGTCAACAGGGCCTGTATCCCCTTCATCCTTCTTCTAGCAAGGATCAAACTTCTGCTGCTTTAGTGGGTGTATCTTCCAATATTGAGCTCTGGCATAGAAGATTAGATCATCCTAATGGTGACATGATTAGGAATCTTGTCTCTACAAATAAAATTCAAATTTCAGGAAATGTAAAAGGCTTTGACTGTTATGCTTGCAATAATGGAAAAAGTCACAGACTACCTTTCTTGACCTCTGGTTCTAAATCTATAACACCTTTTGATCTTCTACATGCTGATGTGTGGGGCCCTGCTCCAGTTAGCTCCTTTTCAGGCTACAAATACTATTTACTTTTTATTGATGATTTCACAAGATATAGTTGGCTCTTCCCATTGCATTTCAAAAGTGATGTTTATAATAGAACTGCTACTTTTAGAAACTTTGTATCAAATCAGTTTGGCACCAATATTAAGGTTATAAGGTCAGATTGTGGTGGTGAATTCTTGAATAACCTCATGACTCAACTGTTTCATACTTTTGGTATGCTACAAGAAACATATTGTCCATACACACCTCAATAAAATGGCTTAGTTGAAAGAAAGCATGCTCATATTGTTGAAACAACTATTACTCTTCTTCAACAAGCTCAAATGCCCATAAAATTCTGGCTTGAAGCCATGGTTTTATCCATGTATCTTATAAACAGATTTCCTCATTCATCATTAAACTTTGATATTCCTTATGATAGATTATATAAACAATCTTCTGATTATCTCATGCTAAGACCTTTTGGGTGCACTTGTTTCCCTTACCTTAGACCCTACAATACAAATAAACTTGAACCAAGATCCAAAACATGTATCTTTATAGGATACTCACCTGGTACCAAGGGGTATAAGTGTCTTGATCTTGTAACTAATAGAGTTTACTTAAGTAGACATGTCAAATTTATTGAAAGTGGTTTTTCCTACCAATCTATTATGAACTCTATATCAAATCAAAACTGTAATAATTACAACAAAACCAAAAACTCTATTCACTTCAAACAATATACTGATGATACAGGTATCTCTGTGACTGAAGATGACAACACAATGATTGATACTCAACCTCTGAAAAGTTCACCCCAATGTCAAAGGAATATGAATAACCAATGTTCTAAAAGGCGCTAGGCGGGCGGTCGAGGGGGGCCTAGCGCCTAGGGGCCTAGGCGGGGGCCTAGGCAGAGATCTAGGCGGGGCCTAGGCGGCTATTTATTTATTAAGAGAATTAATTTTTATTTAATATAACAATTAATAATGCATAAAACTTTTCTATAACATCAAATATATAATATTTGTGACTTAAGGTTCTGTTTGGTTTGATTTAGTTATCAAATATATGATATTTCTTCTCAGTCGCGACAGACAACTAACGCCTAGCACCTAGGCGGCACCTAGGCGGACCACTACCGCCTAGCACCTAGGCGGGGCCTAGGCGGACCCAGGCGGGGCCTTTTAGAACAGTGTGAATAACCCTTCTCATCACATGACCACCAGATCTAAGAGTTATGCTCAAAATCAAAATAGATCTACAAATGATAATAGCAATAAACCCTGTCATTCTATTACAACAAGGTCCAAAGGGAGAAGTGAAATAAATAATGAACATATAAACATTCACATTCAAAACTTTGATAATGAAGAACCAAAGACATTTAAAGAAGCTAACTCCTCACCTGTTTGGAGACAAGCTATGCAAGAAGAATATAATGCTCTAATGTCACAGAAAACCTGGAGTCTTGTGTCTCCTCCTCCTAACATGCCTGTAGTTGGATGTAAATGGACTTACAAAATTAAAAAGAACTCTGATGGCACTATAGCTAGATATAAAGCTAGATTAGTAGCTAAAGGCTTTCAACAGACTGAGGGATTAGATTACACAGAAACCTTTAGTCCTGTAATCAAACAGCCTACTGTTAGAGTTGTTGTTTCACTGGCTATTCAACAGGATTGAGATATTAAGCAACTAGATGTCTCCAATGCATTTTTACATGGCAATCTTCAAGAACAGGTGTATCTCACTCAACCTCAAGGATTTCTAAATCCTAATTATCCAGACAAGGTATGTTTACTTCACAAGGCTTTATATGGTTTAAAACAGGCTCCCAGAGCCTGGTATGATATGGTATCTAGACATCTCCTTGATCTAGGGTTTAAGAATAGTATGGCAGACTCATCCTTATTTGTGCTTCAACAAAAACAAAATATAGTATATATTCTAGTTTATGTTGATGATATCCTTGTTACAGGTAATAATAAGAGTCTTATTCAAGATATAATTAATCAACTTCATACCAAGATTGCTCTCAAAGAATTAGGAAATCTAAACTATTTCTTAGGAATTGAAGTCCATAGAACTAAAGATGGCTTATTCTTATGTCAGAATAAATATGCAAAAGACTTGCTAAAGAAAGCTGGAATGAAAGACTGCACAGCTTGCTCCACTCCATCATCTCTCAGAAAATACAATTATAAACCTATCCCTATGACAAATCCAGAATTGTATAGATCCATTGCTGGATCTCTTCAGTACCTCACCTTAACTAGACCTGACATAGCCTATGCTGTTAACAGTGTGTGTCAACATATGCATATGCCCTTAGAGGATCACTTTATTGACATCAAAAGAATTCTGAGGTATATAAAAGGAACCATGAATTATGGTCTGAATTTCAGCAAAGGATCAACAAATATCAATGCATTCTCTGATGCAGACTGGGCTGGTGATGCTTAAGATAGAAGATCCACAGGTGGTTACAGTGTTTTTCATGGAAAGAACATAATCTCCTGGTCAGCCAAAAAGCAACCTACAGTTGCCAGATCTTCCACAGAGGCTGAATACAAGGCTTTGGCCAACACTGCTTCTGAAGTTTTGTGGTTAATCCAGTTGTTAAAGAATCTTCACATGTATAATCCTAGTCAAATCACTAAGATCTGGTGTGATAATAACTCTGCTATTTCCTTAGCTACCAATCCTGTTTTTCATGCAAGAACCAAACACATTGAGGTGAACTTTCACTTTGTCAGAGAAAAGATCGCCAAGAAACAACTTCAAGTTGATTATGTTCCTACTGAGCATCAAACAGCTGATATCTTCACCAAACCTCTCACCACATCAAGGTTTGAATATCTGAGTAACAAACTAAAGCTAAGTTCCTCCCAGCTTCAGTTTGAGGGAGAATGTTAAAGGAACAAATTAAAGCTAAGTTCAAACATAATGTTCCGGAAGATTGAGTCCCATCTTCCAGTAGATGATGATTCATGCTGCAGACTCCCAACCTGGATAAATTGATGTTCTGGAAGATAGTACTCCATATTCCAGAAGATGGTTGCTCATGTTGCAGACTTCTAGTCCTGGCCTCTTGATGTTCCGGAAGATTGCTCTCCTTCTTCCAGTAAATAGTTTGTTATTCATATAGTTAATCTTGGTCTTATGAGTGATCTTTTGGTAGATCACTCTCTATGTTCTAGAAGATCAGTAGTGTGTTTGGGCCTATCTAGCCCACTTTATATGTCCGTGGAGTTCTGACTCCCTCCCTATATAATCATGTAACAGCTCTATCTTTTTGTATTGAAGAAAAAACTTTCTGTTGTTTTCTCTTTCTATTTTGCTCTTTTCATTATTGTTTTCATTGAGGGCTTTTTGTTTTTTTGTTGGATTGCAAGGCTATCCCCTTGGTCTTTCTGGTTCTTGCATATATTACTTTTCAACAGAAAACAAAAAAGAGAATTCCAAGACAAACGTAAAAAATCCACTCACCCTTGATGTTGGTTGAATTCTTCGATTTGATCTACGCGGCTCCACACCTTCAGATATTGATTTCCCTGGATTACCATCATCGAGTTTGTCCACCTCACTTGTAGCCAACTTTCCGCTATAGTGTGCAAGTTTTCTTCCATTTCCTCGTTCAGATCTGGCATTTGATGTGGACGTTTTCTTCGAAGGAGCATCTGATGGATGAGCTAATGAAGAAAACAAGACCTTACTTTCTGCAGATCCTTCACGTTTAGAGAATGATCCAAATTCCATCAAGCTCTGCTTTCGTGATACATTCTCAACAGTGCTACCAGAATCCTTGAACATGTGATTCATTGCAGGGCCATCATTTTGAGCAGAAGCCTTATCCTTCTGAGATAGGGTTCTGCCAAACACGCTTAGCGACTTTTCAGACTTGACAACCTTAGTCTTGGATTCTGCTGCCGGTTTTTCCTTGCCAACTATTTTTGTATTTTTCCACCCACGAGGTCCTGATCCTTGAGGAATCAGATATTTTGTGAATTTAAAAGAATCATTCGATTCATTAGTTTTACCGCTCTTCTCTGCAACATAATGTTTGCTTACTTCCATAAATTTTCTCTTCTTTCCAGGTTTAGCAACACCCAAAACCACTCTTGACCCTTCTTTCTGAAGATCAGTGTGTAGTGTCCTAAGAGCACTAGGCTTATTCTGATCTTCAATGTTCGTACCAATGTTAAAGACTTTGTCATTGGCAGATAACAGCAGTAACCGTGACTCGTCGGGCTTCTCAGATTCCCCAAGATCAATATTTTTTGACTGTTTATCATTTTCTCTGTTCTTTATTGCAGGAGTGCCCAACTTTAATCGCTTTTCCCGCGGTGTGTCTCCCTGAAAAGCGGAAATAAAACTTACATAAGCTGGCAACACCATGGTCATCAAATTATCGCAAAACATAAGCACGGGTAAACATAACACCTGCGCAGAAGAAGGGTCCTTTTCTCTTGGTCTGGACCATTCAATCCACTCCCCGTCCTTCCAAATGAGTGTTGGCCGTAGATGCCAAGATTTAACAACTGAAGTTTCCCCTTCAGCTGCAACACAATCACAGAGAAGTTCATTTGAAAGACAAGCAACCCAGGAAACATTATTGTGCGCATCCAACAACTTGATGCAGTAATGAACTGCAAAATACCTGGAAAATGGGCCATTAATATAGTCTCATCCTTCTTGTTTTTTTCTGTGAGAACTCCCTCGCACCAGCTTAAACATAGCAATATGACAAACAAGGTTAAAAATAGAATCTAAAAAGTCCCGCACCACTTTTAGCTATAATTAAACAACACGAAAGTAAACATATGATACATTTCATGGATAAAAAGCACAGAAGAAATCAAATAATCCCGCTATTTACGCTAAGAAGTACCATGCTTACCAATCCTGCATCCATACATCAACTCTATCTCCAACAAGCCACTGATAATCTCCCATGGCCGCTCTGCGTCTCTTCCTAGTTCCTTGAAATTGTGTGGTGGTAATATGATGGGCAATGCGTACTGTGGGTGCATTGTTGGCTTCACCTTCAAGCTCTACCCACTCCCTTAGTTTCCCTGAACCTGAACATGTAGAGCAAAACAGGTGAAGAACAATGCATAACACGAAACTAACAATCACACCACAATTGAAGGTGCCTAAAGTTCATTACCCATGCTAAGGTACATGTTGATCACAAATTTACAATGTCAAAAAGCACGTAAAACAAACCCAGAACAAATACCAAGAAAAAGCACATACACATTGCACGATACTTGCTGAAACACTTGCATATAAGCACAGAAAGTCATAATTTTCCGAAGTTGTACATCACAACTAATTCTTTTCATATAATAAAGCTATTTGATTGTAGCAGCTTACCTTCATCTGATAGGAGTTCGGTGTAGCTAACAAAAGCTTTTCTATCCTTCAAGCTCAAAACATTGGCAGAAAACCAAGCTGTTTTAAACCCATCACCATATTTTAGAACCTAAAACATCAAGTAATTAGGTTATTAGATATCTAAATATAAAAATATATATAGAATGCAAAAAATTCAAATATGCCAAGAACCAGAAGTATCTGCAACTGAGAGCAAGTCCAAGGTAATATATACAATTCATAAATTTTTGCAAGCCATTGGTGGTGTGGTGGTAAAGACTCGGCCCAATAACCTTAAAATCTTGGGTTCGAGTCTGAGCACAGTCACTTTATGTATTATTACAAAAAATTAGATTTGACCTTTGTTATTTCCCCTTCCATACACCAATTAATGGGTACCAACTGGGCGTTGATTTTTTTATATAAATTTTTGCAAGCCCACACACTTAATATTTTCACAAACTTTCAGGTCACGAACCTCCACAAGGCAACCCTCCTTCATGCTGTTGTCCTCCACGGTACCTCCTACCTTTTCATATTCATCTTGAGGAGTGATCAAAGCAGCTCTTGATTCAACCTCAGATTCAGGAACCACCCCTATGGTTTTGGCCACGTCTAAAGCCCTACGACTCCTTTTTGCTCTAGAATCTGCCTCTCTGGTTGTCAAGGAGCTTGATAAGCCATCTTCTACCCTCACATGATCTTCCATTGACTCCCTGTGTACTTCTCCTGACAGAGGTGGTAAACCAGAGTATACAGTCTTTGCCTCCTCTGATGGTCTCTCCTCGGCAACATTAGCACAATTTTCACTGCTATGTACTTTAGATTGTTCTCTATTCCCATTATTAGATATTACACCCTGTTCGGGAGGCAGTTGTGGTACTCTCCAGTATCCCTCTGGACCAGCTTCTACTAATTTACTCAAAGGAAAAGGATCACCCATGGCAACAATTTTTCCTGCTTGTGAAACTGCTTCCGCTGCCAGCTCAGCAGCTTTTAAAATAGCATCCAAGTTCTCAGCCTGTTTCGATGCAGCTGAAGCAGCTTCAACCCTCTTTCTAGCAGCTTCCTTAGCAGCAACTAACATGGAACTGGAAGAGGTGCTCACGTTCCCTCCCATCAAAATGGAAGCAGGAGAAGTGTTTCCAAAATTGTTCACAGCATAAAGAGAAGTACTCTGAGCAGGATTGCTAGTTCTTCCAGAGGCCAAAGCTTCATCAGCCATCATTTTTGCTTGGAGTGCAGCATTCGATGCAATTTTAGCAGCTGCAGCTGCAGCCTTTGCAACAGAAGCAGCCGCTGCAACTGCAACAGCAGCAGAAGCTAACTTACCTTCAACATCTGGACTCAACCCAGAGTTCTTGTGCTTATCCAACTGACTCCACACACTTAGGCTGTGACTTACTGCAGCAGCAGCAAGAGTTTCTGCATCCTCGGCCTGACTATTAGCCTCTTCAACTTTACTTAAAGTATCCTCTGACATAGTGTTCTGCTTTGGATTCGGTTCCACTGTTTTTGAATGATCAGTGGAAGAT
Source organism: Monotropa hypopitys (assembly GCA_002855965.1). NCBI lineage: Eukaryota > Viridiplantae > Streptophyta > Magnoliopsida > Ericales > Ericaceae > Monotropa > Monotropa hypopitys. The sequence continues at coordinate 3,548 of NMUG010004871.1, read as the reverse complement.
GAAGGGGCTACAGACATTGCAAGTTTACTTGTGCCGCCTTCAGATGGAAAAAAATTTGGAGTGGATACAACTGACGTAGACAAATGATTAGTGGCAACTTTACTTAAAGTATCCTCTGACATAGTGTTCTGCTTTGGATTCGGTTCCACTGTTTTTGATTGATCAGTGGAAGATGAAGGGGCTACAGACATGGCAAGTTTACTTGTGCCGCCTTCAGATGGAAACAAATTTGGAGTGGATACGATGACTGACGTAGACAAATGATTAGTGAAAACAGGAGAGGGTACTGATTCTGTCTGAGCTTGAGCAAGCAAAGAGATCCGTCCAAGATCCTCAAAAACATTAACCTTTTTCCTTTTTCTAGCCTTGGGACTAATGGAATTCAGAGTAGGCAATACAGTCGTCTTTTTCATGTCATATAGGGATGAAGTCTCTGCAACAACACCAGGACCGCTGCTATGGATCAATGTAATAGGACTTGCATGCTTTGCTTCAGAGGTAACAAGACCAGATGACCCTTTAACGGGGGTTAATTTAACTGCCTCAGTCATAGGAGACAAAGATAAACGAGCATTGGCATCAAAAGCAGAAGTCTGTGGAGAAGCAACCCAGGGTCCAGGAAAATAGGTCTGAGAGAGCCAATTATGTCCAACAAAACCCCGTGTAGGTGGGGTCTGAAGTGGATGAATGGGAGGAAGTGTTTGCTGGTAATCAAAAACACCTGTTCTTGGCATGCCACTGGACTGCAAACCATCGCAAGGAGTAGATATGTTCCAAAGCGGCGATGAAAGAGGTATCATGGAATTAGAAACTGGTGAAGGGGTACCCTTGCTGCTTGCTTGACCAAGAGGTGAGGGAGCCAATTTACTTTGATGTGCGCCACGTTTTATTGGTTTATCAGAAGGCCTAGCACCTGCATTTCTTTCCGAATGCAGTTAGACGTTTGCCAAACATAAGCCATCAAAAAACAGCTTAAATACAACGATACCTGAGCGTGGTTGCACAGGGGATTCGGATTTGTTGGGATGGGGCTTCTGACCTTGAATCCTTTCCATAAAAGAGCGCCAAACAGGCTCCCAAACACTCCTTCCGCCATCTATATTAGAAACTGTTAGCACCGACCTCTCTTTAAATTCAACTAGAGAGAAAAATACATACATGGCTAAAAGACTAACCAGATGCTCCAAAGGCCGAAACCATACATGCTTCATCAGGTGCTGTTCGTTGTCTGTAACAGCATTTTCAGAATTATTTCATTACAGACATACCAAAAAAAAGATGTTCCAATTTCTACATAAAACTTTATATACAAACAGAAACACTACATATATAGCAGACTAGCCACATGGTGATCGAGAGTTTGGCCTCCCTAAGCCCTTAAGCATTAGCATTGAATACATACGTGCGTCCAGAAAGTTGGGTATGGTTACATAAACTAAAAGTTGAGATACATAGTACTCTCTGAATGCTATCAGCTGTTTCAACATAAGATACTATAATGCAGAATGTACTTCAAGTTAAAAGGAATTGACGGAAGAATTTCAATTACCCATCTATGTAAGATGCTATTACATTTTCTTCAACCATTATCCACTAATAGAATCAAGTGTATAATTTGTATGTGGGGGTGGGACACATATCCCTTAACCTGGACATGCGATGGATATGGATCCCTGTTGGAAATACAAAATTCAAGCAAAAATGCTGTACATAAACCTTCAATATTGGCTACACAGTCCTTTTCCCATGATGGACCTCTATCACTCGTTACTTTGCTAACATCTTTTGATAAGTAATCTAATTGCTAGATGGTGGGTAATTAACTAACTAGTACATACAAAGTCTGGAAAACCATAACAAAAACAACAAAATGGGATATAATGATCGTAATCGTATAACATGATAGTATTAACAACATAAATCATATAGCAACAAATCCGAAGGTTCCTTATACTAGCTATGGAGACCTCTGCTTTTCTCAAATAATTGGCCCTACGAAGATTTACAGGATATACTGTTTTCCTGTGTCAGAAATCACGTATTTTCCAACACCTTTAACATCGTTGAAACCAAAAGGAAACTCAATAATTTACCAGGTATATTTAATTAATAAATTTCCGAACTGTCATGAATTGAAAATATTAAAGAGTTAATTAGGTTAATATTCAGAAAACCTCTCCCACCTTGTCAAAGTTGATGCACTTAACAAATTAACTACTTGTTCTGTTCTCATGATCAACAGACAACATTTTACTAAACGAGCATGTTCCTAAAACCAGTATATCTTCTTTAGATGCAGTTGTGCTCTTTCATGCATCTCAATGGTGCGGCACCATTACATCTGTCAACCGCCAAGTGCACCCAGACAAAACTAAGAAGTCAGATAATCTTAGTCCAGCCTTTTTTTTTGGGTGGGGGGTGGGGTGGGGTGGGGGGGGTACAGTGTGATACAAAAGTAGACAAGAAAAAGGACTCACATCAGCGATCCGTAAACAAAGATCTGTGCTCGCAATTGCACTTGCTGTAAATCTGTGAAAGCCTGATGAAACGATGAAGAGGATGGAGCAGAAGTGTTCAAATCTGGTAAATTGGAGGTGGGAATACCACAGTATTGAACATTCCCAGGGGTTGTTTCCTTCACACGGCTTCCTCTTCTGGGATTTTCTTTCCTTGTTGCCCAACCTGGTGTCCGTCTTGTTTTACGATCAGGGGTGCCTTCGGAACCTCCACTTGCAATTTCCCCATCAGGTGCTTGAGAACTTCCACGAGAAAGCTCCGACACAATATCCATTTGCACTACGATAGGTGTTGAAGGAGATCCCTCAACAATCTTAAGTAAAAAATCATGACAAGATTCAGCATTAATAGCAAAATTATGCATTTAAAAAGATAGAATAAAAGCATAAATAAATAAAATCATATAAAACACCTACCATGGTTTTTTTGCATGTTTGGATGGCTGAAACTGATTCCCCATCCTTTGTAGCCTCTCTTTCTGATAGAACTGCTGATGGATGGATGCTCTCATCTTTGGCAGAATTGTCTCCACTCACGCTGTGGGAAGTAGACTGAACACTGACCTCAGTAAAAGTAACATTTCCACTTGTTGACTCCTGAACCCCCTCTTTCTCTTCTTCATTTTGAGAAAGGACAAAAGAACTGACGGTCGGAGTGCCAAAATCAGGTTTAACATAATCCGCAGAACCGTTTTCACCTGAAGAACAGAAGCACAGAAGAAAAGTACTTTTACTCCAAAAAACTACCTTAGCAGAAATAGTGAAGTGACAACGAACAACATAGAGCAGGAAAGTAAATTAAAAATGATGGGCAAAACACTACTGGCATTACAATACGTTGACCACAATGACCGGGGTCTTCAATTATGGTGGGAAAAATTGACAAAAAAGTATAGATAAAACGAGGTCAAACTGCAGCATCAGGCTGAACTGGTTGTGGCACCAAAATCAATATTTCTTTGGTCAGCAAGTGTGAGAATAAATAAAGCTTCTCAATCTTTTCTCCTATTTAGAGAAATTGGACAAAAGGTT
>NMUG010004870.1:0-13531 GCA_002855965.1 Monotropa hypopitys | reverse complement strand
GGCTATATAAAGGAGGAACCAAAGAACAAGAAGACACGAAAGAATCAACAACTCAGCAGTTATATTTCTTTTTTCTTAGCAGTTTTTATTTCATCTTAGGAGTAGTTGTAAACCTCTGTCGACAAGACTCATGCTCTGTCGATTTGTATCATCTTTTGAAGATTATAGAAGAACTTATTTTGTTGATTTTCAATTCACTCCATTTCCTTGGTTTTCATCGGTTTCACTGCTTCCAAAAAAGTCCTGAAACAAGGCGTGAATCAGTCATCCATCATTTTTAAAACAGTTACATTTCCAGTAAGTCTCTATTCCTATCGACTGAGACACCAAAGGAATAACAATCACAGATTTTTTGCAAACAGGAGGCAGACGAGGAGTCCACATGTTAGTCAGCCAGAGGGCGGTGCGACATCATGCGTGTCAGACTTTTCCTTCCTAAGAGAACATTTAGTCCCCAATAATAGCAAAAAGGTGTGCAGACGTGCGATCTTGTCGGGAATGTGACAGACCCACATTCTGCACGAGAATGGACGAAAGGTCCGAGGACGACCTCGTTCCCAGCGAGAAGTTGGAAACCCAGAAGGCAGAGGTATTTAAGCGTGAGTTCATCCACCTGAGAACGGTACATGCTAATTCACTCTCTCACCCTCTCGTGCTTACAGTTTACAATTTATCTTCGATCATGAATAATTTAGTCATCGGAGAGTCTTCCGGCCGCTAGAGGCGGGAGGTCCTCTAACTGTTTTCTTTGAGCACATGATCAGGTGAAGCCGGAGTAAGTAGGCAAGGTGATCGGACAATCCAGAAAAGTAACTGTTTACCGGGAAGGGTATTGTAAGCACATTTTATCCTCGCACAAGCAGTGATTGATTATTAATTTTGTTTTTTTTAAGTTCTTTATATACTTATATATCCCGAGTAAAAAATTAAAATCTCCTCTTGTAATAAAAAAATAAAATATTCAAAACTTCAAATAACAAATTTATACTGTTATAAAGGATGTTATAAAGGAAGAGAACCAGTTAGTCTAAACGAAGTCAGCTCATGTTTTTATTTTCTAAATTTATCCATCTAAGAGCAAGTCCAATGGGGCTCCAAATTGGAGCTCTATAGTCATTTTACAGTCCACGGCCAAAATCCATCCCTCCAATAGGATGGAAAAACTTGATGGAAAATACATAAATGGATCAAAAGATGGATATTTGCATTTGAGGATGCAAAATGCATCTTAGGATGCAAAATACACGGCCCCGTGTAGGACTCACACGAGATTCAAAATATAAAATTTATTTTGGGGTTTTATTTAAAATATTATTTTGAACAATCATGTAAAAAATCAGTTTAATCGGATAAAAATATAATTTCTGTGATTTTTTGAATTTTTCGGCAGAAAATTAAAAAATTACATTTTCATCCGATTGAGATGATTTTTTACCGTATTGCTTAAAATAATATTTTAAATAAAACTCCAAAATAAAGTTTTTATTTTGAGCACCTTGTGTGCCCCCATAGGGGAGTGTATGAGGCTGTGTACATAAACGAACGTGTATCCATTTAATTTTTCCATCCAACCATTGAATATGAATGAGTCTTATTTTTTATCCAACTAATTTTTAACTACTTTTTTACAGTAAAATAATTATCAATCTCCTCATTTTACATCTCACCATTTAACATACTTTACATTTATCTTTCTATTACTAAAAGTAAATAAAATTTAAAATCACGTGTGCTAAAAATATAATCACCCTCTGGTTCCTCGTAATATTAGAAAAAGGTAGGGTGGTTCTATTAACAACCACTTAAATGTTAAATACAGCCCACGGTTTTTCCTTCGGAAACTAACTTCCGAACGAAATACGTTATTTCGGATTTTAGTTTCCGAAGTGTTCAAAACATTTCGGAAATTAGTTTCCGAACAGTTCAAAAAATTGTGAAAAAATCCTTCCGAAGTTAGTTTCCGAAATGTTGAGCTGTATTTAGCATTTAAGTGGTTGTGACTATAATTACCCAAAAATGTATTCGCCGATTTCATTAGCTTCTCTTATCTAATTATATTCCTCGTCACCTGGCCATTTTCTCTCCCAGTCTCTCTCCCCTCCCCCTCTCTGATTCTTACAGTACATATTCCTATATATCTGTCCCTATCATCTTTGGGTGATCACCAGAACCCTCCTTTCCTCCGGCGGGGATACGCCGCCGGTGATCGCTTTACCCCCAAATTCAAACACGCAGCGGTGCAACTCTTCTTCGGTTCGTACAGTTCTTTCATTGTGCTTTAATCCTTAAGCATTGCACGAACTCTGTGTTCTTCGTGATGATTTATTCGTGAAAACTAGAATTTTTCGGCCCAATACTGATGATTTAATTCCAATTTATTTGTGTAGTAGTTCTAAGGCTAGGGTTTATGAGATTGAAAAATGTTCAACAAAATTATAAAGCGTGGGCATCGTAAGCTTTCTAAATCAGATGTTAACGATTTTGGATACGGTACCGCGGGGAATCAGAATTCTGTTACATCTTGTATTGTCGTAAATCATGCCTCCAGGGGTGGTTCGGTCGTCAACTCCGGTGGAATTGCATTTCCGCCCGCTGCTGCCCCACTTTCTGTGACCATAGAAAGCCTCCCTATGTTCAAAGAGGTTCCAGTTTCCGAAAGACAGAATTTGTTCCTTAGGAAACTGCAGATTTCTTGTTTCCAATTCGATTTTGATGATTCTCTGAAAGTGGTTAGAGAGAAGGAGATTAAGCGGCAGTGCCTTGGAGATCTTGTTGATTTTGTACAATCTGGTGGTTCAGGGAAAATTACAGAGAGTAACCAGGAAGAAATGATTCGGATGGTTTCAGTAAATATATTCAGGTGTTTGCCACCAGCATCCCATGAAAACACGGGCTCGGGAAACATGGATCTGGAAGAGGAGGATCCTTATCTCGATCCTTCATGGCCCCACTTACAGCTTGTGTATGAGCTGCTTTTGCGATATGTTGTGTCCTCGGATACTGATACTAAGTTGGCGAAGAGGTATATTGATTATTCTTTTGTTTTGAAACTACTTGATTTGTTTGATTCGGAGGACCCTAGGGAGAGGGAGTATTTGAAGACGATCCTCCACCGGATATATGGGAAGTTCATGGTGCATCGCCCGTTTATTAGGACAGCAATCAATCATATATTTTACCGGTTTATATACGAGACAGAGAGACACAGTGGCATTGGTGAGCTTTTGGAGATTCTTGGGAGTATAATTAATGGGTTTGCTCTGCCAATGAAAGAGGAGCATAAGTTGTTTCTTGTTCGAGCACTTATTCCACTGCACAAGCCTAAGCCGATTGCATTGTATCATCATCAGCTCTCATACTGCATTACTCAGTTTATAGAAAAAGATTACCAACTGTCTGACACTGTCATAAGGGGTTTGTTGAAATACTGGCCAGTCACAAATTGCCAGAAAGAAGTTCTATTTCTTGGGGAATTAGAAGAAGTACTGGAGGCCACACAAGCTGCAGAATTTCAACGCTGCATGGTTCCACTCTTCAGACAGATAGCTCACTGCCTCAATAGCTCTCATTTTCAGGTATTGGGTAGTTTTGAATCCTTGAGTTATTCTTATATGTCCACATATATGCATTTCTATCCCTTAACTTGTGCATCATTTGGTGTAGGCTATATGCATAATGAAAACTTCTAGATCTGGCATAATGTGGGCCACCAGATTATTATCAATCCTGATGTATGGGGGTGGTGTTTACTGGTGCAACTGTTTGTAGGTTTGATAGGAAAAAAGGCACAAACGGTACTTTATTGTGTTAATACTCTGGCCATCATGCATTAACATTTATTTGTTAAGTTATAAGCATATAATCTGTGTCTCCATAACCTGCGAAAACTACTTTGCACAACACTCTTAACTGATTTCTCGAATAACAAACTTATGGACAACCGAGGTTTTAGATACACGAGTACACGTGTAGTAGAAAAGCAAATTAAGGACTATCAATGAAGAAAAAATATAACAGGACTAACAAATTATTCCCTGCCATGCAAATTCATTCAACAAGAGCTCGGAAGAAACAAAATCGTAAAATCTTGTGCTTTCACGGGAAGAAACAAAAGTAAATCATCAACCATTTTTCAGAGATAGTTCAAAGCAGAATGTTTATTATCACTTAAGCTTCTCTATCAATCTACTTCATGGAGAAACAATGGTAACAAACCTCTATTGCTGACCAAAAGACAAGTTCCTATGGATGACTGTGTGTCAACGTTTGGGTGAATTCCCTCTTGTTCCTTGATCCTTTCTGGTGTTTTTGGGGATTGATTTTTGATCGTACTGGAATGTAGTGAACCTCAATGAAGGAATACCACCAATGAATACGAAACGGACCTTCCTTGTTCAGTCGTGTTCCATGTATGGTGTAATGGTTACGGAACCGATTAATTGGCAACCTATGGTATAGTTTAATTCATTTCTAACTTTGACCGAAAACAGTCAAGACAAACATTTAGCAAGGCTCCCTCTAGGAAATGTTGTTGAAACCTTATCCTGAGAAAGATTGATTACTGCCATGGTGGATGCAAGTAGGAAAAAACAAAACAGTAAACACATGACGGTCATAACTAGTATTCAGTATTATTAACTGCTACTTGTTAGAAATTAGAATCCACAAAAATCAAATAGTGGTAGTAAAATAGAATTAAGTATTTGGTATGGATATTTACGTTGTGGTGATGCAGTAGCAATGTCTTGGTTAAGAGGATATATCTTCTTTGGAAGAATATGAGCCTTGTGCCATTCAATTCCTTGGTCTATTTTGAAAGAATTCTCACAGTTGCTTCAGTCATTGTTTCCTTATTGCTTTGAACTTCACCACAGTCATTGTATTTAGTCAATTTTGGCTTTTAAGACTATTGTTCTCATGACATTTAAGACTATGGGCCTCATGACATTCATCATTAGGATGAAAATAGTTGTTGGCTTGTATGTTTGTTGACTTCTATTTTTATATCAATTGCTTTAAGTGAAGGCATATTTAAGTGTGGAAATTTGCTTTTGGACATTTCTTATTTGGGGAATTTTTGTTGTGATGGTCATAGGCCCTATTTATAGTCCATATTTTCCCTTCTTATGAATGGAGACCTTTAGTTTGAGCTGCAGAAGAATCTTTTCTCGAACTGGTTTTCCATTAGATTCGCTTCTGAATTTTTTGTTTCGCCAAAATTCGATTTTGTTGGTTTTGGAACAACCGACAATTTGTAGAGCTCCCGTTCATCTGCACAGAAACTGCTATTATTAGTATTTCTAAGTGCCATTGATTTTTTAAACAATTTGCGCTTTAGACCTTTGGTGATCGATCGAATTTAGCCTAGGATTTTTCGAATATATGGTTGAAGTAAAAAAGACAGTAATTTATGTATTGTACAGGTATATATTACACTTTGCCCCTTGTAGTTATCACCTAATTGTTTAAAAATCATTTTTCCTCATGTTGTCTGTGGAAAGTGTCTAACTGTATCCCTAAAGTATCCCTCATGTATCCAAAATTAAAAACCTTTAATTTTAAACAAATACAATGATGTAGATGTACTCTTGGAATTAAGTACTTTTTGTGCATTATAGCTTTTCTCTCTTTAAATAAGCAAAAAGGCTACAAATTGAAAATTACAATAATCTCACTTTTTCGGCCAAATAAGCTAAAAAATAAATGAGAGATTATTCATAAATGTTACCAAACGCCATTCATTGACTTATTTTAAACAAATAAGCTAAATAACTTGACTTATAAGTACTACTCCCTCCTTTCCTATAAAAGAGTCTAGTTTGAGTTGTTCCTAAATCAGTCTCTTTTGTAAAGTTAATGGGTAAAAAGGAGTATATTAACTTTTTACACTTGTAAAGTAGATTTTATTTGAAAAGTTAGTGAGAAAAATGTAATGATGATATCTTCATAGGAGTAGAATATAGAAAATTAAAAATTGTGCTTGTACGATTTTTTGTCTGGATAATTATGGGCTTTTGATTTTGTGGGTAACCGAAGACCTGGTGGGCCATTGAGGGTATATATATATATATATATGAGACCTGCTATGCGTACGCACATGAGCGTTATATATAAATTTTTCTTAATTGTTTGAATTTTTATCATGTAAACAGTTTAAACTGTGAATCAAAATTTAAACGATGAAGGAAATTTTATACACTATCCAATTAAGCTATTTTTTTACAGGATAATATAAAATAATATTTTAAACAAAACCTCCAAATTAGATTTTCTTTGTGGGCCCCACCCTGTTGTGTACAAAAACAGGGATGTGGGATTTCGTATCATGGGACCGAGAGCCGTATGAGTGTCAGGCATAAGATGACCTGGTCAGTACGAGATTTGAGATTGTTGGAAAACAAAATTATTGAGAGTACCAATATTTTCATGGATTTTTAGCCACAATTTGTGTGTGGTTTTAAACACCGATTAAGGCGCGTCTATGTGGGTTCGTATACTCATAAGTAAGGGATTTAAGCCATAAAAAAAATGACCAAAATCCATTAAGTAATGAATGAATAATTGTCATTCAAAGTGAGACATTTTTAATGGTGGGAGAGTATTTTAATATTCTTGTCCCACATTGAAAAATAGTTAGAATTGAAGTGGGTATATTTATTATGTTATGTAATTAAGTATCACAACAAAACCTAAGGAAAAAGTAAGATGAAGTGCACTTCGAATATATTCTCACGCGCAAACACACGCGCTTTGTCGTTCGCCCATCCTCGCCCGTGTCCGCGCCCGTGTCCAGTTCCGTGTTCCATGTTTCGGGTTTTGTGCCTCATGGGAATGTGAGAATGTGCCACAGACCAATCTTTTTATAGAAAATTCAATTAGGTCCGTGCCCATGCCTGCGTCCGGTTCCGTATTCCGGGTTTCGTGCCTCGTGGGTTCATGAGAACATGGGAATATGCCATGGACCAATGTTTTTATAGAAAATTCAATTGGGCTTGTGGGCCAATTGGGTTTGTGATTGGGTTTTGACATTTGACTTTGTGATTGGGCTTGGAATTAACCGTCCCAATTCGCAATGACCCAGCCCGCATTTGGAATATATGACTATTGACATTTCATTACAACAATTCATTACAGGGGTTACAAAATTCTGTAATTAGTTACAAAATTCTGTAATTAGTTACAAAATTCTGTAATTATATATGTCTGTTACAAGAATTGAAATCAATTCTGTATTGATTGGGAATTGATTTCAGAGGTTCCCCCTAGTTGTATATATTGACAGTAATTGGTCCTGGAAAAATCAATCTAATCTACCATTTTTTGAGCCACCTCTCTCATACCTTGTCCAGTCCACAAATTTTGCATTTCATCATTCCACAAGAGAGTTCAATCACAGTCGTTCGCATGCCGGGTTCTGTAGTGCTGCAATCCCCAGTGACCGATTGTATCCTGTGAGTCGACAACCAAACATTGTCTCAAGCACCTTCGGTGAGGTGGCATATTTCGGCTTAAGGGCACCGTGTATACACTGAGCTTTGACTTATTTCTTTTCCCACTATTTTCTTGTTCTTCATTTACTGTATTTTAATTGTTGAATATTCTGAAATTTCTTGTATAACTTTGCATATTCAAACCATTATTTCTGCGTATATAATTCATACAATCTTAAGACGAAATAAATGTTTTCTGTTTCTCATAAAACTTTGGAAATCTGATTTCTATGCTAATTGGTTTTCTGGGCAAATTTCACAATCTGTTTTCATTTTGGTTTCTGTTCGAAAAAACTATGTTCTGGACAGATTGTGCACAAATTCGTTTCTGTTCATGATCAACAGTTACATCAACTCATCATACACCAAAAAAAGTTTGAATATACATTTCTGATTTCCTGATTTCTATACAATTTTTGTTCATTTCGAATATCTGATTTTCATATCAAAATACATATACAGTTTCTGATTCATATTCAATTACAACATTAACAATTGAATTAGGGCACAAACTGATTGTGGTTACAGATTTTTACATTCTATTAATCATCTTTATGTTCAGCAATTTATATTCTGGAAATTAACTTACAACAGTTTTTGTACTGATTACAATCTCTTTATTCCTATAATCAGTAGTACCTTAATCATATTTTACTTAGATATAAATTTGATTGTAACAGTAGTAACAGCTTATTCATTTATAAATCAGCCTTAAATTTGTTCCGTTATTGACATCATATGTGTATCTATTTTTACTGAAATGAAAACACAATATTTTTAGAGAGGACCTGTTCCCTCCTTTGGATATACTAGTATACTACGATGGGACTTGCAAGTTTGCTGATTGAGCCTGAATTAGTTGTAGACCCTAATGAAACTGATTTTCAAAAAAGACCGCTTGAGAATCATGGAAGAGTGCGGACTTTATTTGCAGAAACTACATCCTCGATGGATTGCAAAATTTCTTATACCAGGTATGCGTGGTATATACTTCAGTTACAAAAATTTGAGGTTCTGTTGCACGAAAAGCATGCTGAGGGATTGCTAATTTCAGAATCCCTAAAGGTGACTCTAGCCGTTCATAAGCTTCCATCCTCCTGGAAAAAATTCAGGTATTACTTGTTGCACAAACGTAAGGAGATGTCCTACGAAGACCTCATGACCAAGCTGAGGATTGAGGAAGACAACAAGGGCAGAGAAATAAGAAATAATGGCTCTTTTTATACAAAGGCCAATGTTGTGGAGTATCGCTCAAAACAGAGGCATGGAGGCAAGCAAGGACAACCAAAGAAGGCTGAGAAGTGTAATGGCAAAAGGTCAAAGAATCTTAGCCCTAAAGAAAACATTACAAAGAAATAGTTTGCACTGTTTCAGAGAAATTATTTCAATGGGCACCGCGCTACCGACTGCAGGAAGCCTCTAAACCTTCGTGCTAAAGCGCATTTGGAAGAAATAAAGGCAGCCACAAAGGATGTTGCTGATCTGAACCTTTCGTTCACAGTTTCTGAGGTAAACATATCAGGTTCAAACTCGAGAGAGTGGTGGCTCGACACTGAGACTACTTGCCATGTATGCTTCGATAGAAGCATGTCTACGACTTTTGCACCAGTTACAAATGATGAAAAGATATTCACGGGCAACTCGCCTACCTCTGTGGTAGAAGGTCAAGGAAAGGTCCTTCTGAAGTTGATGTCTGATAGTCTGAGAGAGAGATGACACTCAACAATGTGTTGTATGTGCTTGAGATTTGTAACAATCTCATTTCTGGATCGTTGTTGGTCAAGGGCGGAATGCGCATGGTGTTCGAGGCCGACAAGCTGGTGCTCACCAATGCAGAAGTTTTCATTGGGAAAGGCTATTCGTCAAATGGTCTGTTTAAGCTCAGTGTTTGTACTGTAATCCCCACTAAGGAAAGAATGTAATATCTGATAATGTTATGAATAAAAATACCCCTACTTCTGCTTACTTGCTTGAGTATTCTACTTTGTGACATGGTAGATTAGGTCATGTTAACTACAATACTTTGCGTAGATTAATAAACCTAGATTACATACCAAAGTTCCAAATTAATGTAAATTATAAGTGTGAAACTTGTGTACAAGCCAAATTAACAAGGTCTTCATTTTGTAGCATTGAAAGAAGTACCGAGCTTTCGAGACTTGTACATAGTGATGTCTGTGACTTAAAGTTTGTCCAAACACGAGACGACAACAAGTATTTTATTACTTTTGTATACAATAACACTAGATATTGCTGTCTACTTTTACATATTTCTTTTTCATGAATCTAAAATTCAGATATTCATGTGAGTACAATCACGGAATGAAGAAATGCAAATTTCTTTGAACACATATTTCCATTTAAGTCAATTGAGGCATCAACCTCACACAAATGACCTCTAGATACTGCTAATGATAGCAATCGAGACCAACAAGAGGAAGTTGAAGAAGAGCCTAGGAGGAGTAAAAGGGCAAAGACTTCAAACTCTTTTGGTTTTGACTTTCTCACATACTTAACGTAAAGTGAGCCTAGGAGCTACAAAGTGGTTGTGTTCTCTCCAGATGTTCTTTTATGGAAGGAAGCCATCAAAAGTAAGATTGACTCCATCCTTCAAAATCACATTTGGGAGTTGGTGGATCCTCCACTAGGCTCTAATCATTTGGGATACAAGTGGATCTTCAAAAAAAATTGAAGGCTGATGTCTCATTTGATAAATACAAGGCACAGCTTGTTATCAAAGGGTATAGGCAAAAATAAGGCCTAGATTACTTTAATACATATTCTCCAGTGACGAGAATAATATCCATCAGAATGATATTTGCAATCGCTGCATTGTGTAATCCAGAGGTACATTAGATGAATGTCAAGACAACTTTCTTAAATGAAGATTTAAATGAAGAAATCTAAATGAAAAAACCATAAGAGTTTTCAGCTTCATACAAAGAAAAGAAAGTCTATAAGTTGGTTAAGTCATTGTATGGTTTAAAGCAAGCGCCAAAGCAATGATACGAAAAGTTTGATGGTGCTATGCTATCTAGTAGTTTTAAAATCAATGAGTGTGACAAGTGTGTTAACGTCAAAGATACTAAAGATAGATATGTCATCTTGTGTCTCTATATGGACGACATGCTTATCATTGGTAATAATGACAAGATTATCAAAATTACTAAGAACATGTTGAATTCCAAATTTGACATGAAAGATATGTGACTTGCGGATGTCATTTTAGCACTGTTCTAAAAGGCCCTGCTTGGGGCCGTCTAGGCCCCGCCTAAGCGCTAGGCAGTAGTGGTCTGCCTAGGTGCCGCCTAGGTGCTAGGCAGTAGTGGTCTGACGTGACTAAGAAGAAATATCATATATTTGATAAGCATATCAAACCAAATAGAGCCTTAAATCACAAATATTATACATTTGATGTTATAGAAAAGTTTCATGCATTATTCATTGTTGTATTAAGTAAATATTAATTCTTTTAATAAACAAATAACCGCCTAGCTCCCCCCTAGATCTCTGCCTAGGCCCCTAGGCGCTAGGCCCCCCTCGACCGCTCGCCTAGCGCCTAGCGCCTTTTAGAACATTGCATTTTAGTAGTAAAAATCACTCGGACATTAAACGGACTTGTTGTCACAATCTCATTATATACATAAGATTTTAGACAAGTTCTACAAGTCTGATAATACCATGGCCAGGACCCCGGTGGATCTGAGTCTCCATTATTTTTGGGATTTGTCGTATTAAAAATTTTTATCTTGAAAAATAACATTGATTGAGAATTTCTATTGATTAATTGAAATATGTATTGATTAACTCTAAACATTTTAATCATATGCAACATTCATTCTATCTCGTTGATTTTATTTCTCTGAGTTGCATGAATTAATTTCGATATATATTCATATTTCCAAATTTGATATATATGATTTTCATATTTTGAATTTTTGAAATTTGAAATTTGAAGTTTGAATTTTTGAATTTTGAATTTTGAATCTTGAATCTTGTTAGTTGTATTTTGAATTTTAGAGTTTTATAAGTTAATGTTTTTTAATCTTTAATTCTTAGTTCTTATTTTTTAAATTTTGGAATTTTGTTTTTTTATATTCTGGATTTTTAATTAAATTCGGATTTTAATTAATTAGGATTTTTATATGTTTTGAAAGTTAGGTATATTTATCTTTTTAGGTTAAGAGTGTTAGGTTCACCTAGAATATTAGGTCCAGATCACTTCCTCTCCACCTAACCTTCTATCCCTCACCTAACTCTCTCCGGATTGCGGACCGACAACACCATCGATATACCGGGCGGTATACTGGTTGGTGATCCGGTCGTTCTGCCGCTATAAAATCCAGTAAGCTCTTGCAGTTTTATCTCATTCAAACCTCTCTGATCTTCTCTCAAAGCACTGTCTTCCAATATCAATCCAGAAACTTCTATTTTTTTCCTCTCTTTCCATTCGAATGGATCCTTTCCGAGCATCTCGCAAGAAATCTATAAAAAGACTAGCGGTCAATCAAGTACCACAACCCCTTTTATCGATAATTTCAATGCTGAATTGTTTATAAACTACGTGACTGCATCGGCTTGGGTTGAGTTCTGTTCCAAACCCGTAATCATACGTCGTAAAGTCATTGTTACTTCCGACACGAAGACGTACTTGATCTTTCCTCTTGAAGAAATTGGTTGGAAAAACATCATAAATATTCCATCATCAGTGTATGGCCATCTTGTCCGTCTGTCTGTCTGTCTCTTTTATTGTAATCTTGTCATTGATAAGGACGGTTCGTCTTTCTACATTCGTTCTTATGTCAGGCATCTATATCACATTCGATACATCTATTCTGTGAGATTCTTGGTCTTCATCGAGGTCTTATCGAGCATTACGCCATTAACGATGAAGGCCTTCGAATCTTGAGCGATCATTCTGATATTTTTGAGATTGTCACATCTTTCCGACACTATGAGAGAAGTATTCACCGTTCGGAGCTTACCCACCATAGTCGTTTTATTTATACTTTATGTTATCATCATTCCAAAAGCGGGTCATTTTTGATGTTGTTTCTCCAATGCAAGTCTATGTCATATATTGTATTCTTACGGGAGTTTGCATTGATCTTGCTTTAATTATCTTGAAAGAAACGACCTCTGTCCTTAACGACTGTCAGAAAGCTCTACCTTTTGGAGCCATTCTTACGAAAATCTTCACTCATTTTGGTGTCTCTCTTGACAACGAGCATGTTGATCCTTTGGATAAGACTCCACTTTCTTTTCCAGAACAAAAGGATGCACCTCGTCATTCTATAAGTTGTTCTTTACCTCAAATGGAGCGAAATGGTGCTTCATCTACTTATCAACCGCCTCCAGATTTGATGCAAGAGATAAACCAAATGTTTGCCTTGAATACAAATCAAACAAATATCTTTTCATCTTTCAACTCCTTTCGTGAAAAGCAACGTTCGTGGCAAAATCAAGTTGATTCACGCCTTGACTACCTTGGACTTTAACAGAATTATTTTCAGGAAATATTATCAAGGTCGTGATCCATCTTTCATTCCCTATCCACCGTTCGGCCCGCCATATCCGCCGCAACCACCTCCTCGACGTGACGACGAAGACGATTGATGCTATTGGTATTATTATTGTTATTTTATGTTTTTGCAAAATGCAATAAAAATGTGCTTGTAATGTTTCCTATTCTTGTTAGAAATAAAATAAAATTATTATTAATTCTCCGTGGTATATATGCTTCATGATCTTTTTTATAATGCCACATGGGGAGAAATATTAGTCAATCATGTCACAAGTATAAAATTTTGAACTCTTAAATTCCCTTATGCATTTTCTTTGTTATATCCATGTATACATTTAGGGGGAGTTCATAGTTTATTCTCAATTAATTGTGTCATCATCAAAAAAGGGGGAGATTGTTGGTCCTGGATATTTTTGATGACGTATTTTATTATTGTGAATTAATTAATTAATTGTGAATTTTTTATGCATGAAATAATTATTGTATTAGTCATTATTCATTTCTTTTGTTCAAATTT
>NMUG010004869.1:0-13525 GCA_002855965.1 Monotropa hypopitys | reverse complement strand
ATAAGAACAATCTCTTTTCTCAAATAAAATAAAATACTTTAAATCAAAAATTTAATTCCTTGATTCGTCTCGATCAGTGAAATCTTGCAGTAGCTGACCGACTTGGATCGAAAGAATATCTCGAGAATCGGTTCATACCGGGTCGCCTGATATTCTTCTGGAATTCCCAAAAATAAAAAAAAGAAACATTCTTTCAAAATGCTGTCGAACCTCCGTCCGACTCAAAAATATAAAAATAATCAAAAAGATCAAAATTCAATTTATTTTTTTAATTCGTTTCATAAAATCTCAAAAAGAGAATCAAAGTGTTGCCCGTTTGTAAACTCCATTTGAATTCATTCAAGCATCAGTTTTATGTTTATTTCTCTTGGCCGAGAAATCATTGATTTTAAATTAGAAAAAATTTTACTTTTGAAAAGGAAGTACCGAAAGGGTGATTGGAGTGCCTAACACCTTCCCCATTCGTAATCAAATCTCCGAACCTAATTTTCTGATTTCGCAGACCACCTTTTCCTAACAAAACCGGTGACTTGGCACACCATAACTCTATGCCGAGTGTCGATTCTGGTAAACATATTAATAATAGGATATATATTGCCTTGGCAATTATAAAACCATTATTAAGTCTGAACGTTTTAAAAATCAAGTAAGTCCAACCATCACCAATTTTCATTTTTCAAACGTCGCATTAAACCCCGAAAATCCAAAATACGCCATCCGGAAGCGCGACCCCCAAACATGCGGGCGGAAGTGAAGAAGGGAGATGGGAGAATTTTCCCGGTGCGACAGCACCCACCCTCTCCCTCTCTCGTCGCTCACTCTCTTCCCTCTCCCTCCCTCACTCCGGCCGGCTCTCCCTCCTCCCTCCTCCACCTCTCGGCACTCTCTCTTCTCCCTCTCGGCCCACTCTCTTTCTCCCCTCCTCCCTCACCTCTCGGGCTCTCTCCCTCTCCCCTCTCCCTCGGTCTCACTCTCCTCTCCCTCCCTCTTCGCTTGTACACACGCATGTGCAACTGTGTGTGCGGTGGCTGTGGTGGTGGTGGCGACGTGTGGACAGTGGTGGTGGATTGGCGGCTTCGTGTGGTGGTTGGGTGGTCGCGCGAGGTGGGCATAGTGGCAGCCATAGGTGTAGTAGTGCAATAGAAGAGTGCTCGGCTTTAGCGATTGATGGGCGTTGAGGTGCAGCGAAGATGGACGAGCAGTGTCGCGTGACGATTGAGGCTCCGTCAACCGCGAGACTTCGCGTCAGTGGATAAGCCTCACTTTCTCTCTTTTCAGTGTTCAAATTTGTTTACCGTCGATTATTGACTGTTGGTTAGATTCTAGGTGCCAGCCCAAGTGAGCGATGATAATCAGCAACGCGCGATAGTCAGGGCTTTGGGTACCGCTAGTGGTCTCATCGGCATGTAAAGTTTTCTATTCCCTCTCATTAGTAATATCAGTATTCTTTCTTCTCCCTCGTGTTGTAATTTAATTAGTCGATTTTCAAGTATTCATGAAATTATCGTTCAAGAGTCATCATTCGCATAATGGGTCGTGTATGGGTATTGTTTAGGGTCTCTACGTACTCCCTAGGTTGTGGGTCGTTCGATTCCTAATTTGATTGTGAAAAGCTACAATTTTTATAAAAAGTGTATCGTCGTCGTTTTTATGAAATCAAATTAGGGAGATTGACTTGTTTGGACACTTTTGGGTGGTTTGTGGGTTAAAGCATAGTCCTGACACGTTTTTGTAATGCATCGAACAAAAGATGGGTTTTGCGAACGAACAGAATATTTTTGGGAAGAAAAGGAATGTTTTGGAAATAATGCGGGAAAATCACATAATGGGTCTATATGGCGAATTAGGAGGCGTTGCCCTATTCGTGCGGGAATAATGAATGTGAATGTTAAACTAAACTAAAGACCCTAATTAATGTGATAACTTGAGTTGGCTTGATATACGGATAGCTGGGTTACCTTGAGTGGCTACGGTGAGCACTCACGACATTGCACAATGGGGTTTTTTTTTGCCCCTCCTGACGTGTTGGGGAATACGAGGAAATTATCGGTTAGTCTATTGACGAGCGACTAGTGCTGAACAAGAAGAAACTCAAATAATGATTGATATTGCCCTTATCTCTATAAGGGGCGGGAAATGAATGGGAACACTGAATAATGTGGGTAATTGGTATACTAGAAACCAATTATTTTCAAAGAAAGGAAATGAGTCGTTTTTGGAAAACGTAGGGTCATATTCAGTGTTAGTAACTCTTTCTTGAGTCTTGTACTACTTTCACCCTACGATGAGTCGAATGTGGAATGTTGAATGAAATTTACTGTTTTAAATAATGAGATCCATTGCATTGCATCATTTACATTCCTTGCATGATCACACACTTTCACCCCAATATTATAGACATTTGGAGATAGATTATCTCTACCAGGCGGTGGTGCCTGACCCTCTACTTTTGTAGGACTTGTTCCCTTGATTGGGAGCGGCTGTGGGATCCTTCACAGGACTTGAGGCTGGACTGGACTGTAGGCCGTAGGTTGCCTTTTCTTTTCAGTACTGTACTTCTCTATATTTCTATTGGCCACCTTGTACATGATTATTTTATAAAATCCTATTTTGACCCTTTTCTGTTAGTTGGGGCATTGTTGTACAGGGTTGTGTTATAAAACCTTATTCGCCTCTTTTATTTGTATTAGAGTAGCGTAGGCATGTGTTGTAATAAGTAGTGTGATGAGTAGTGTGTGTATGGTAGATATCACCTTACTTACCTGTTTGGATACTCATTGCCTACTTCTAACACTTCCCATTGTTTAATTCAAAAAAAATATGTTTCAAAATTTGGGAGTGTTACATGGAGTCTCTGGGTAATACTGACGCGCTGCAGGATAACCTGACTGCCCGGCTAAACCATGGCTTCGCCTCACTGATTGAGGTAATGGTCTGATATACTTAGTCTGGACTCCTTCACTTGCGTATTTTTGATTGCTGATTGTTTTGGATTTTGCAGGGTCTAGTGAGCTTTTCTACCAGCCATGAGTGGATTCTCCAGATTGCTGAGAAGAGGACCCAATACAAGGAGAAGGCTGTTGTGCAGGATGTGCGGATCACGGGTCTGCAGCTGGCCCAAGAGCAAGAGAAGAACAAAACGCTGATTTGGAGAAGGCAGCGACGCATGAGAAGCATCCTCACAAGAAGCGGCTGGCTGCCAAAAAGAAGAAAATGGAAGAGAAGGTGTCGGAGGCCAATAAATCTGGGTACTCCGAGGGGTGGCATGACTTGGAGGGGATCTACCGGGAGCAGTGTCATGCTCAAGTAAACGTGCAATACAAGCGCAACTATGCACCCGGCTATACGACCGGACACCGAGATGGGTACCAGCAAGCGCTGCATGCAGTGGAAGTTGAGGAGACCCACTTTGCCTGGTCGTACATGGCGGAGCTGAATTTGCAGTTGCCCCCGATTGAAGACACATTCCCAGAGATTGAAGAGGCTGAAAACAATCCTCCGGCAGAAGACAACCCTCAGACCGACGGCTGAAGACCCCTTCTCTTCTATTTTTTTTGAAGTTTTGAAAGAATGTATAGTTTTTGGACAGCCGTTTGCTTTATGAAATGAATGCTTCTTATGTTTGTCTTTTTGCTATGAAAATTTTGCAAGTTAAGACCTTCCAGTAGCACAGAAGGGTTTTACCAGACCCTTTGATGTCTGCCAGAGAGCTTTAACCGATGGTAAAGACCAATAGAAGCCTGATAGATGACCGCCGGAGGCTTGGCCTTGGTGGGACCAATAGAAGCCTGGTAGTAGACCACGGGAGGCTTGGTCGCCAAGTGTTATGCCCTGGCCAACAGAAGCCTTGGAAGATGACTGCTGGCAGCTTGGCCAATGGAGCGAACCCATGAGGGTATTATGTCAAGACCGGCAGAAGCCTAGCGGATGACCGCCAGAGGCTCGGCCATTATGATAAAAATCCTTGACCAGAGGCCGGTGCAGACGACTGCTGAAGGCACGGTCAAGGGGCGAACCCATGAGGGTATTATGTCAGGACCGACAGAAGCCTGGCGGATGACTGCCGGAGGCTCGATCATTGTGACGAAAATTCTTGACCAGAGACCGGTGCAGACGACTGTTGAAGGCACGATCAAGGGGCAAACCCATGAAGGTATTATGTCAGGACCGACAGAAGCCTGGTGGATGACTGCCAGAGGCTCGGCCATTGTGACGAAAATCCTTGACCATAGGCGGGTGCAGACTACTATTGAAAGCATGGTCAAGGGGTGAACCCATGAGGGTATTATGTCAGGACCGATAGAAGCCTGGCGGATGACTGCCAGAGGCTCGGCCATTGTGATGAAAATCCTTGACCGGAGGCCGGTGTAGACGACTATTGAAGGCACGGTCAAAGGGCAAACCCATAAGAGTCGGTCCTGGACCGTTGGTAGAGGGCCTCCATTGGAGACAACTAGAAGTTTGTTGCCTTGCAACAGACACGATGGGCCTCTCGATGATCCTCCGGCAAAGTATCTGTTTTGAGGAAGGCCATCACTTCATCCATCCAGCTTGGTCCGTCGGATATGGTGTTCACTGCTTGGTCTAAAAACAATTGATTGCTCAAGTTGATTTTCAGATTTGGGAAGATTAAGAATGAAACAGAAAATAGGCAGAACCACCCAAGCGCAAGTAATTCAGACCATGTGTTTTGTCCATCAAGCATAATAAACTGGCAAGAACCAGGTCATTTCTCCACAGGGAATTTTGGTTTGTAATTGATTCTAATTTCAACTTAGTACTTAGTTGGTTTTGAAAAGTGAGATGGACATATGGACTGTTGAGATTGTGGAGTAACAGAAATTTAGAATTAGATCTAAGAAAATTGCACGGGATTAAATCCTTGGTTTTTGATGGAAACCCAAGAATCAATTCCTATCTCCTCATCCTTCACTTACTCAGGGAGTATCCACCTAACATTAGGATCCCCCTGTAGGATCTTATGATTAAACCCAGATTACAAGAGAGAGATTTCAATGGAATTGGATTTATTAGCCAATCTAGATCTAACCCAGACCAATTCATGATCTAAGCATTAGATATACCAGAATTCAATCTATGGATACCTAATCAAAGATATAATCAACTTTGGGCTAATTTCCCTTTTTACAAATCCAAAACCAATCCATCATAGAAATGGAGAACATAATCGGATGAGAAGAAAAGAATATAATAAGTGAATTTTATCAATTCCCTTGGATCAAACCCATAAGATACAAAACTAAATCTAATTGCATTAAAACTCAAACTGAAATAGGAATGAAAATTAGACATAAAAAGCTTACAGCAGAAAAGAACTGTTATAGAACTGTTATTCCGGAAATTGGAGGCTTGGTCTTCCATTCTTCTCTGTTCTTTCGGAATTTCACCCCTTCATTTCCGGAAATTGCTTCTCTACTCTTTTTGTTTGCCTTGCTCTCCTGAGAATTGAAATGTGTATTCACGGGAATCTCCTTCTCTGCTTTCTCCTTAGTGTCTCCTCCTATGCCTTCTCCTTGGAGTTTGTGTATTGCTTTCCCGGGAATGTAATTCTCTGTTGCATCCTTCTTTTGTCTTGAGGTCCTTTTCTGGTAATTGGCTCTTTGTTTTTTGGAAGTTGGCATGGTATTTCACTTTTCTTCTTGTCTTCCCGCAAACTCTGAGCTTTTCTTCCGGAACTTCAAGTATCAACATCTTTCCTTGCTTTTTCAATTTTCAGAAGCTTGGTATGGTTTTCCGGAAATTCGTGCTCTTTTCCTTTCAGATTTCTTCCATCCTTCCTTGAGTGTCCTGCAACTTAGACTAGCATTCCAAAAGCTACAACAACAAATATTAAGCTTAAAATTCCTCATGACAATCCAATTTATCCTTTGACTTTCAGCTCAAACAATTAACAAGCTTTAACATTGAAATTATGTAAAAACTAGGGAATATGATGGCATTGATTTGCACATTTGAGTGCCAATCACCCCCAACTTAGGACTTGCTAGTCCCTAGCAAGAATTCAATTAACACTATCATTCAAAAGATATTCATGACAGGAAATCAACACACATTTCAGTTTCTAACTCCTTCAGACAATGGCAAAGGCTCAAAACAGTTTTTTCACAAAAACAAAATAGCCTCATCAAAGTTCACCCATGCACTCAGATCACATCAACATTTTAATTTTCAACTTCAAGACACTCCAGGGTGGTCAACAACAATGGATGATCTCTCATATGACAGGTTAGTATAGGAACCCACCCCAAAGATTTTGTTCATTGTAAGAAATTCCACATCTTTGTCAATTCCATGAATTTTGAGACAAGGCTATGAATGAATTTGAAATATGTAGTATGATAAGTGCTAATCTCAGTAGAACCATTAAAGATCATGCGGGACTTTTAGCTTATAAAGAACATAAGGGTCAAGGAATTTGTAAATGACAAGTATATTCAGCTTGGTCCCTACCCTTTCTTGTCATTTATCACACAAAACAGATTTTACCAACCATGTTTAGAGTTTCATGAGAACATTTACAAAAAGAGAATTCCTAAACAACAAATTTTAAACAAGTTCTAGATGTTTCCTCACAAGCTTCCTTCAATCCAAATCTACTGTTTTTCCTTTACCTCTTTCTTTTTCTTCTCTTTCACCCTTGGCTGATTGTGATGGGACAGCAGTGGTAGCAGTTGGTGGTCTCTGTGCTGGGGTTGGTGGACGACTGTTGGTTGGTATAGTTGGCATTTGGAGAGGTCTTCCCTAATTGGCCCATCTCATTAAGCTCAGTGTTCCATTCATAATGATCTGTTCTCTTTGGCCTGAACTTTTTGTTTCTTGCAACAGCCACCTTCCTTCTGAAAACACTGCATTTTGAAAAGTAATATTTTCCTCTCATATTCACTTTGTTTCTCTTGGATGATGGTGATCCTCTCTGAATTTTACTTCTATTTTTCTTCAATCTACTCCAATCTCTTTGTACTCATTTTCTACTGTTCTATCAATTCATCCAATCTTCTTGACTTCTCTCCTTGTTTGGTCATCATCATCATCATCAGTTCTTTGATTTCACCAAGGGTTTGTTCAAGTTTAGGGTCCACTGTGGAACTAGAAGGGGGGTTCAAGGGTTCAATTCTGGTTGAGGTTTGGGTATTAGTTTCAGGAGTTGGAAGTGTTGGGCTGGTTTATGGTATTTGGATAGTGGGAGGGGCAACAACTTCAAATTCAATAGGAACGGGTTCTTGGATTGGTGGTTGTTGAGGTCTAGGCCTTTGAGGGATCATTTTGTTTAAGGTTCTGATATCTATAACACCATGTGTGGGCTTTTTTCACTTCTCCTTATTCCCCAACCTTACTCCACTTTCTTCACAGAAGGTGGTAATCATGAAAGCATAAGTTAATCCACCCTCAGTCTAGTCTTCTCCTTAAATTCCCTTATCACAATATAAATGATTGTGGGCACATCCACCTTTTTCTTCTTCATCAATTCAGACAACAACTGCACTTCCAAGAGAATTGGGAATTTTTCAGATCCTTTAGGTCTAAGATTGAAATGGATAATTTTATTCATCAAGGCAGACTCCTATTTGAACATCCCTTGTTTGAATACCATGTTCTTTCTAAAAACAATCTCAGCCCTGGTTCTGTACACACCTCTCTGTCCAGCTCTTCTCCTACAAGGCTGACATATCCCTCTTTTGGATACTCCACCTCATTTTCACTCAATTTGAGACAACCCAAAAACTCAGTTATTCTCTCCTTAGTCACATATATTTCCTTCCCTCTCACTTTTGCAGTCATTCTTTCCTCTTTCTCCTTGACTTCTAAGGTAGTGTAAAACTCTTGCACCCATTTCAGCACATACCCTGGAATATCACCAAACCACCTTCTAATCCCCAAATTTCTCAAGACTTCACAGGTGAGGGTAATGTGCGGACTAGTGGATGACTCTTCTATTTGTCTCTCACAGATAACAGATCTCCCCTCTATGCTCTCCTTCCAGCTAAAACTTTCCATCTTTCATTTACCCCCCACACTAAGCTTGGTTTTAGGAGTTGGGTCATCCTAGGTGGGGGCTACAATAGGTGCAATGACAGGGTTTTGGTCAGTTGTATCAGGTTGATTTTCAGTATCAATTTCAGTGTTTTGAGGATGTGGTTCATTTTCTGTAATGGTTTCCAAGGTTGATTCAGGTTCTGGTGCAAGATTTTCTTTGGCAATTTTGGTTTTCTTCATCTTCTTTTGGGATTTTGGTTTTTCCTCCTCTTGAATATGGATTTGTTTCTTCTTTTTCTTTCGTTTCTTGGAGATATTGGTTTGGGAAAGGTCTGGGTCAGGATTTGATTTGGTTGGTTCCACAATTTGGTTCTTGACTGATTCTGTGGGTTCTGGAGATAGTGACTCAATTTCTTCATCAAATTTATTTGGGTCCTCTAAGATTTCATCCACTACCCCCCTCAGAATATCATTAATTTGACCCTCAGAAATGTTAATGTCCTCAAGATTCAAACCTGCTACGCTACTCCCCGAGGGTTCACTACCTTGGGATGAGGGGTGAGAATTTGTTCTTCCCAGATTTTTTCATTTGTAGGTAGGTCCCCCAAATCTTTCACCTGATTCAGGTTTGGATTCCATTTTGACAAGTAGGAGGTTCTTACAAATGCAACAGTACCAGCAGGATACAATAAATCAAGACCCTAGTCCCAGACTTGCTACTAGGTCACTAAATTCGAGAAAGAGTACAAGTTAGGAAGTAAAAACCTGGACTGATGAGCCTAGAAGAGTCGCATTCAATCTCCCAATTTTTTCGATGATCCTCGGCGTAGTTTCCCACTTCAATTCTGAAAATTCCCTTGCTTTTCTGCACAATTCTCCTCAATAATATCACAAACACGAACGAATTCCCGGAAACATATGCGGAAGAATAAAAAAGGGTATTTATAGGGGGTTCTGATTTTCCGGTAATAAGTGAATCAATTTCCGGAAATGCATTCGTTATTTCATATTCAGACTCTTCTTTAATTTGGACTCCCGGTAATTCAATTCCCCATTCCCAGGACTTCAAAGGGCTGATCAACACTTGGCTACATAATTGGTGTATTCCCGAGAATCCAGACATCTCATTCACGGGAGTAAGTTGCATGACCAAAGTAAAATTTGGTTTTCCGGGAATTCATTCTCCTATTTCCGGACATTCACAAAGTCAATTCTTCCACTTCTTCACATTCTTTCCTTAAAAATCGAGACTGGGATATCAGAATCTTATGAAGGAAACACCAAGAACTTGTTTATTAGATTTGATTCCAATTTTTCTCACTGAATTTTTCCCTTTTCATTTTCAACCCATTCAAGAAAGTTTGACTCCAAGTGGTTAATCCTAGGTTTTTCAACAAAGGATGGAAACTTGTAAAGGATCAAAATTTGGATCAAGTGGTGACTTTGGATTTCTGGGTTTCTTAAATATTGCCACGAATCATATCCCTAAGGGATCTACCAATTAAGCACTTATCACTACAAGACATGTGATTATCCCATCAAAGAATGAATGGTCCAAGAGATTTAATCTCGTGGCTACAAGTCTCCACTTGATTAGTTTCAGTTTTCCAGTGCACAGGTTAGATCAATGAATCTATTATGCTAATGCAAACACAATAAGCATAAATGAAACAATGCCATAGTCCTTCTGAATTTTCTACTGAAATGTGTATGTACCAATTAAATAAGGCATGAATTACCATGTTTACACCACAAAATCTTCCAAATTCCATCATTGCAACAAGGCATTTAACAATGCCTCACCCCCCAACTTGAAATAAGCATTGTCCTCAATGCTTAAAAACATAAGGACAATTCTGTTGAAAGACCAAGGGGAACAAGAGACACTTAAGGGAACACATCATTATTTCAAGAAGTTTTTAGTTATACCTTAAATAAGTGGAAAGCCTGATATCAACAATATGCATCCTCAACCAAACATGTAATGCCTGAGAAATTGGTTTGGGCAATCCATTCATTTCATGCACTAAAGTTCCAAATTCAATCTTCTCAAGGTGGTCACTCCCAATTGAATTCCAGTGGAATGAAGGTATGAGGACCATCCCAAAAAGTGGATATTCTCAGAAAACACTCACCATTGTTCAAGAAGAATTATGGCTAATCAATAGTAGTCAATCAGATGCGATCATGTCTAATCAGCTTATGTACCCACTTAGTGTAAGAATTAAAGAATCATATGGTCTTGTGAGCTTTTAATGTAACTGGGTATAGTGAACTTGTGGAAACAGTAAATGTTTGGTGATGGAGTTCTACCCAACTGTTTCCCACAATGGATTTCAAAAATATAATTTAACAGAAAAGATTTCCATCCATTCACATCATCAAAATATTACAGACAAGTAAAATTCAGTTCATTTGGGCTTCCAGTCCTTGAAACAAAACATTCAAAACAGAAGTTGAGATTGGGATTTGCTACTAAATTGATTATGGTTTGGGGATTTGGGAGGTGTGGGAAGATGATGCAGTCTTGGCAAGAGCTGCAAGGCTCTCCATGATAAATTTCTGATTGTCCAAAATGGTGTTGTGGTTCTCCAAGATCTTTTCCATTTTCTTTCCATCCTCCACCTGCTTCTTCTCAATTCCCTCTATCTTCTGAGTATTCTTCTTAATTAGATCAAACATTAGCCTGGACCTACTGTGCTTCCTGGTCTACTTGGTCATCACTTCTTCCACCATCTCTTTAAGAACACACTCATCAGGAGTCAAATTATTTACTTTTGTTCCCACTTCTTCTTTCACATTTGCTGGCTCCTCTACTTCAGGTGTGGCTGCTTGAGCTCCACTAAGAGATGAGGACCTTTCTCTTGCTCTTTTGTTCACCTTAATAGTTTGGGGACCCATTTTATTCAGTGTCTTCTCTGAAAAAGGTTTGCATAAAGGTCTTTCCAAAATGTCCTTGGGCCCTGACTTTAAACCTGCCTCCTCACAAAAGGTGGTAATCATGTATGGGAAAGGCATCCCACATTTAAGGCTGGCCTCTGTCTTGAATTCCACCATACACTAGTACATTATACCAGGTATGTCAACCTTCCTGCCTCTCTTCAATTTATATAATATTTGCAGCTCCATTTGGCTTGGGGCCTTCTCAGTCCCCCTTGGCCGGGAATGTAATTCTCTGCTTGCATCTTTCTTTTGTCTTGAGGTCCTTTTCCGGTAATTGGCTCTTTATTTTCTGAAAGTTGGTATGGTCTTTCACTTTTCTTCTTGTCCTCCCGCAAACTCTGAGCTTTTCTTCCGGGACTTCAAGTACCAACATCTTTCCTTGTTTCTTTAATTCCCGGAAGCTTGGTATGGTTTTCCATAAATTCATGCTCTTTTCCTTTCAGATTTCTTCCATCCTTCCTTGAGTGTCCTGCAACTTAGACTAGCATTCCAAAAGCTACAACAACAAATGTTAAGCTTGAAATTCCTCATGACAATCCAATTTATCCTTTGAATTTCAACTCAAACAATTAACAAGCTTTAACATTGAAATTATGTAAAAACTAGGGAATATGATGGCATTGATTTGCACATTTGAGTTCCAATCATTCACCTCCGTGAGATGATGCCGAAAGAGATTTGTGAGATGATGTCGAAAGAGATTGACCACTGACCGGAGGGAGCACAGGCATAGGCCAGCTTGGCAAGGGCGTTGGCATGGGAGTTGTATTCCCTGGAGATCTTCTCTATCCGGAAGGCCTTGAACTTCTGCATTTCAGTGATGGAGGAGCTGAGGTACTTGCACATCCTGTCATCCCTGGTACCGTACTCTCCGGTCAATTGATTGATGACCAGTTGAAAGTCGCTGTAGACGAAGATGTCTTCAACTCCAATGTCGAGGGCAAGACGTAGTCCAAAGATCAGACCTTCATATTCTTCCTCATTGTTGGAGGCCGGATAGTCAATGGACATGGAATTTTCATGGATAATCCCCCATAGGGAGACTAGAACAATGCCTGCATCAGAGCCCTTGTTGTTTGATGTGTCGTCAACATGTAGTCTCCAAGTGTCCCCATGGAAGAGCTACCATTGTTCCGCTGAATGCCGGGCACAAGTGCCGGAGCATCGTAGAGGCGGGGAAGTAGATGAGGAGGCAGCCTGCAGATCTTCGTCATTGGTCGGAGACTCCGCCAGGGTTTCGTGGGGGACAACCCCTGGAGAGAATTGTACGATGAAGTCGGCCAACACCTAGGATTTAATGGTCGTCCTGGACTGATACTTGATATCGAAGTTGGTCAGTTCGACCGCCCACTTTGAGATATGATTAGAGAGGTCAGCCTTCTGGAGGACTGTCTTTAGCGGATGCTCCGTCAACACTATGATAGTATGCTGCTAGAAATATGGGAGGAGTTTTTTGAAAGAAAAAACCAAGGCAAGAGAAAGTTTTTCAAGTAGTAAGTACATGGTTTTGGTGGGAAGGAGAGTTTTGTTGGTGTAGTAGACCGGTTAGTGCTCCGTCCCCTCAGCTCGGTAAAGAACGGAAGTGACAGCATGTTGGGAGACAGTCAGATAGAGGAGGAGGGGTTCCATGTCATTCAGCGTGACCAGTACCAGAGGGCTGTAGATGTACTATTTCAGCTGCATGAGGGCCTGATCACACTCCTCCATACATTTGTAGCTGCATTGGCTAGTATTCATTGCTTAAAAGAACGACCGACATAAATTTGATGATTGGATGATGAACCTGTTGAGGGCTGTCGCCATGCTAGTAAGCCGTTGGCCTTCTTTGATGGTAGACGGAGGCCTCAGGTTGGACACTACAGTGACCTAGGAGGGATCCGCTTCTATTCCCTGGCTAGTGACAAGATAGCGAAGGAACTTGGCAGACCCCACACTGAAGGCACACTTCTTATCATTGAGGTGGAGCTTGTGCCTTTTCAGGATCTGGAAGACTCCCGTGAGATGCCGGATGTGATCGGCCGGGAGCTTGATCTTGACAACCATGTCATCGATGTAAGCTTCCATTGTGTCTTTGATCTGCCGGGAGAACATCTATGAGACCATCCGCTGGTAAGTAGCTCCGGCATTTTTGAGTCCAAAGAGCATGACCCTGTAGCAGTAGACCCCTTTGGGCGTGATGAAGGCTGTCTTCTACATGTCTTCTTCTACCATTGAGATCTGGTGGTAGCCCCTGTAGGCATCCATAAGGCTAAGCCTCTGGTGTCCGGTAGTAACATCGACCTGCTGATCGATCCTGTCCAAGGGGAAGCAATCCTTCGGACAAACATCATTGAGGTTGGTGTAGTGGACACAGACTCGCCACTTGCCGGACTTCTTCTTGATGACAACTATGTTGTCCAACTATGTGGGATACTGGACTTCCTGGATGGAATTGGCTTCCAGTAGCCGGTCCACTTCCTCTACGACTACTTGTGTCACGCCCCGGATTTTCAAACCATTTTTTTTAAAAACAATTTAAATAACAGCAGGGAGAATCCACACTTGTAGTATCTATGCACTTCATTCGGTTCTCATTACATTCATTATA
>NMUG010004868.1:0-13535 GCA_002855965.1 Monotropa hypopitys | reverse complement strand
ATATATAAATTAAGGAATTTATATATTGACAATTAAAAAGGGAAGCTTTATAAGAACTAGTATGAGATTAAATGAAAGATTTAAAAAATTGATTTTGAAAATGAGTACTAAAATAGTATTCTGAAAAGAAGATACGAAAAGTTATTATTAATAAGAGAAAATGAAAGAACGATTTAAATATAAATGAGTTTATGAAATTCGGAAAGTATTTTGGAAAATATTTAAAAGGATTGGAAAATAGTATGATTATTATAAAAGAAATTGGCAAAAAGAAGTTATTTTGGAAAGAGAAATATATAATGAGTTGAAAAATGAAAACAAATATATATAATGAGTTTAAAATGGTGAGGGCATGATCTTTAATTTTTGGAGTACCACTTTGCTAGGGACTAGCAAGTTTCTAGTTGAGGGGTGTGATTGGCACCTAAAAGTGCCAATATCTGGGACTAAAATCTTCACTTTACTATGCCTTCACTGACTAAAATCCAAGGAATAGTGCAATTTCGTTGAAACATTTAATTTGGATTGATAATTAAATATTGGGATTTTTAACCTGGTTTTGGCAAAAAGTACTGTGCATGTTTGAGATACTCTGCAGGAAGCTGAAAGAGTGAGCCGGACAAAGAAAACAAGGGTTAAACTCCCGGAAGTTCAATTCCATTCCCGGTAGAACCTGAAGGAAGAAGGAAAAGGAAGCTTGGACTCCCGGTAGAAGATACCAATAACCGGAGATAGGAAGAATAGAATGCATTCCTGAGAGTACTGAAGTTCAAACTCCCGGTGGTCTAGTCTTCTATGACCGGGAGAGCATGGAGGAAAGAGTAGAAGTTCTGAAGAGAGTGTCAAGTCCCAGTGGTCCAGTCTCCAATAACCGGGAATACAGAAGAATATTGAAGTTGCAGGAGCTGCAGAGGATACCGAGGTTCACAGGACCGGTAGAACGGATCTGAATTACCGGTGATAGGGATCACCACATGTCCAGCAGACTAAGGACCAGAATTAGAGTTTTCAGAAAGTAAAGGGAGTATCTGCTGTGATTTTGGTGTAATCCCTAGGGTTGATATTTAAGGAAAAAGGAATCAGTTAGGACCAGGTCGTGAAAACTTTTGAATACATATGCATTTATCACAAAAAAGCAGGCAATCACAACTACTACGCACACAAAACTCGTATATTAACAAGGCACATATATATGAAAGGTAGCTACACACTCACCTTATGTGCTAAGACCACCAATAAAATCACTTTGGTGTCGTAGAAGGTCCCGGCTCCTTCCCTGAATCGATAACAATAAGTTAAAAACCATATTTGACACGATTTGATCTTATTAATTACTCATTGGGAAATTGAATATTTTTAAACAATTCATTAAGGTCCCCAAAACAATCCTTAATACCTTTCATAATTAGTCTAGGGCTAAACTTAACAAAATTCCTCAAAAAGGCCCAAAAGTCCCTTTCGCTCAACCTTTCGCTCAAGCGAGGGTTCAGCGCAATATGCTTCGCTCGAGCGAAATCTCTCGCTCAACTCCAGTGGCTTTGACACCATTAATTCGCTCAAGCAGATTCAGTTTCGCTTGAGCGAAACGGTTTCGCTTGAGCGAAAACACGTTCGCTTGAGCGAACCTGGCGATTTTTAACAGTGAATAACGGGCGATTTTTCATAACTTAATCCCAAATCACTAATCTTCAATTTTTGCACCTCAAATCTAAAAGTTTTCTTCTAATAAAGGGTTCTACTCATAAGGGTACTCAACATACTAAATTTTGGGATTAAACACTACACTCTAACCCCACCAATTCAATAAAAAACCATCTAGATCTAGAAAATTAACACAAAAACGAGATTAATTAAATCCTCTAATACAGCCCTAATCAGGACTCAAATTAAAAACCTAAAACCATAGATTCTTACCTTAGGATGTTATGAACAATGTTGATTGAGAGTTCCCCTTCAAAATCTTCTTCAAAAGTTCCAAATTCAAGCCTTTCTTCTCCTCTCTCTCTTAATGTCTCTCTACCTCTCTATAATCACCCTCTTTTGTATTATAACCCTAATGGGAGTATAATAGCTATATATACTTCTAATGACAACTTTTAAATGTCATTTACCTCTTTGCCCTCTATTAGAAAGGGGTTATTTCTCTTATGTGCCACTACTCACCTTGTAAGTATATATTTAAATACACTTAAGCTTATTTTTACTTAAAAATCATTATTCTCTAAAAAAATATAATTCTTCTTCACATATCATTTTTTCTCTTTCTTTTTTCTAAAATATTATAATTTTTAAATTTAATTTAATTAAATTGGTTCGGGCATGACAGTCATTGGTTTGTTGGGTTGATTGTCATATTCATGTTCTGCACATTTCGGTTCTTGGTCTTGAAAAATTCAATTAGTGTGTACGTATGATTTTCTGTGTTTGGTGATCGTTTACATTACAAAGACGATTTTCATTGTCAAGAAAACTTGTAGAGTGATCGAGTGGGCATAGGTCTGGTCACCACAGACACCAATACAATAAACACATGATCTTACTTCAAAACAATATTACTTGGGTGTTATATTATATATAATATAGGTATGTTAAGTTATAGGATTGTGGTTATGGGTATTGGGGATGATTCGGGGAGCGGGGATAATTTGGGGAACAAGAATGATTTATAGAACGGGTTAATTCGGGGACAAATATGTGCAACTCCATCCCCGCCCCGTCCCCGAATTATTTTAAAAACAGATCCCCAAATCCGCCCCATTCTCCAAAAAATATCCAAATCACCGATCCATTCGAAGTAGGGAACAGATCGGATTCAAACGGACCGGACGAGATGTCCATTCCTAGATAAAATGGCTTACAAACTAAGACTTGTTTCAACATGAATTTCCAGAAGTTCAAAGTCCCAATTTCCAGAAATACAAAGATAACCTTCTGGTAGAACAAGCTTGAGAATAAGAAAAATGGGAGTCTAGCCATTTCTATGCACTGGGGGCATCATCGGGCGCACGACCGGGTTGGATACCGGTGGCACCAGTGCCCATGCCAGTGGAGCCGTCGGTCACGACACAATGCAGAAATCGATTTTATGGGTTTGTTGATTTTGTGCCAAAATTGTTAAACTTAATTTATAAGAAAAAATCTACGGCATATATGTTGTATATACAAATGACTTGGCATAAAATTTGTGGCTTAAAATTATGTCAAAATAATAATTTCTGAGTTGTCACAATCAATATCCATTTTCGGCAACTGGTACTCTGAGACAATAGGATTTGCGCTAACGTAGTTTCATGTTTTGGTCTAAGTATTGCTGCAACACCTGCATTGTATCAGTCTGTATGCTTAAAGACCTTGGGGTTACACAAATTGTATCAGACCAATTTGAATTGGTTCTGCCCGTTGGTGTATAGTGCACATATATTGTGTTATGTTAGTTGACTAAGGGGAGACACACTAGAGAGGGAGACACAACAGAAGAATAAAAGACAAACACTCTACATAGAGCCTTCTCCTCCAAAAAACCGCCATCTCCATCTCCTTACCTAAACTATGCAAGCCCAAACTCTTTCGTGTGAGGGAGTGTGTGAGTGTGTGTGTGAGGAAGAAGAAGAAGCCATTGCTGATAGGAGTGCTACTGAGTCCCCTTAAGCCACCTCCACTTCTAGAAGCCTATTGTGTAAGTACATTTCTGAGTCTAGTATGTGTATGTAAGGGTTCTCTTCCCAAACCAGTGAGCCACTCCCATGAGCCTATTGTGAAGAACACATTGAGGTGTGCTCTAGTCAGTCCCAACGTGTGCTTTCATTGTGTATATCCTTGTGGACTTCATCTTCTTGAGACAAGCTACACTTTGGTAACATTGTTCTAAACTCAAGTAGTGTAACTTTTATTAAGCCCTAGTTTGACTTACACTTGACCTTATTATTGCATGATCATATTTTAGGCCATAGTTTATATGAATGTTTATTTTCGTCAAGATTCACATGCTTGCTTTGATTAGGCTATAGTGTCACGACTCGTATTTTATAAATGTTTTCTGGAATTTAATTCGCTATTTTTTAATCGATTTATGGATTTGGATTTGGGTTCCTTAGAGCGTTTGGTGTTGGATTTACATTTTGGGTCCCCTCTCGGTTCATTTATATCGATCGTATTGGGTTCGGGTCGTTTCGGGGAGGTTTGGTGTCCCTTGTGGTGAAAATCCCACATTTAGGACCTTTGCACCGGTTGGTGCATCGGTGCAAAGTGCTTTGTTGGGCTGTTGGTCCAGGTGTACCGGTTGGTGCACCGGTGCACAGCTACTCGGATGGTTTGATTGGTCCATGTGCACCAGTTGGTGCACCGGTGCAGGGTTGCTCGGGAAGCAATTTTATCACTTTTGAACCGGTACAAGGATGTTATGCACCGGTGCACAGAGCCCAGATTTGACTCATTAAGGGGATTTTGGTCTTTTTACGTGTGGGGGGTATATATGTGTCCCTTAGGTCGATTTTACACTCATCCTCACTCTTTTCCATATTAACCTAGCAGCCACACACTCTCTCTACCTCCATCTCACTTCTCTCTACAAATCCAAGGCCTTCCAAGCCTCCATTGAGGATTTGGCAAGGAGAAAGGTTGACCCTCACGTCAAGGGCTCTCCGGCAAGCTACATATCGAAGCCATTCGTCAAGGTTCAAGTTCTAGGAATTTGGTAAAGCTCACCTAAGGTAGGATTTATCTATCTTTAGGATGTGTAAGATTGTGCCTTTTCCATTCTCCCTCCTTGTATGTTGGTGATTTGGTTATTTTCATACCTTGCTTGTGTTGGTAAAATTAGTATGGGTTAAGGTCTTTCATCATGAAATTAGTGGTGGATTTATGGTCTCTAGGGGTAGATCTAACTATTTCGGGGGTCCGGTCCAAGACGTTCGGGGTCCGGCTACCATAAAACCTACCTCGGGGTTTATGTCGAGGAGTTTGTTACTGGCCTATATTGGCATGGAGATACACTTATATATATATGCACATGGAGGTTGGGTGCTAGTACCTTACCGCTAAGAGGTGGAGCGGCCCCCGAAACTCATGACTTGTGTATTCATCATGCATGTTTATTCGGGCGACAGATCTGGAAATAACGCTGGTCAGCGGATTTGAATGACCCTTGGCTATATTAGTATTATACATTATATAAGTGGAAAGGATGAAAGGAAAAGGAAAGATGTGAAAAAGATCCCTTATTCGATCTTGTGATAGTTGGATCAATATTAGATCCAGGAAATGTGGAAACGTGAAAGTTATGGAAAAACACATATTATTATTATATAAGAGGAAAAAGGTTTTGGAAAGTGAAAAAGCAACATTATCACTTCTTTTGATGAAAAATCTTCACTTGTACAGATTTTGAAATAAAGGAACGTTATCTTTTGAAAAAGGAGAAATCGTAAGAAAAAGGAAAAGTGTTTGAAAAATATAAAGAGTTTTGTCACACATTTACTTCCTATTTATTCAATTCTTTTATATATTCACCACGCCGTCGTGCTGACGTGTTTTTACACGCTTTTTAGGTGACCGCTGTTAGAGTTCCACCTTTCCAGCTGCAGGGTTGTCAGAGGTTCTTTTCAGTTACAGTTTCTACTAGTAGATGTTATTCAGTTTCAGCTTCCGTAGTTTGTAGTAGGCTTTCGTTTTGTTGTACTGTTCTTTTTGTTATTCGGGTCGGGTCTTGTTTTACCCAATTTGTTGAGCCCAGTAGACTACCGTTGTACTCAGTTTTGTGTTAGCAGTTTTAGTTTTTATTTTAGCAGCTTTTATTTTATAGTTGTGCTTAGTTGTAATCTGTTCCTATGACACTGCCACGTCGCCAATTCGGTGATTATCCTATTAATTATCGGGTCGGGTCGTGACACGTATTTTTGGTATCAGAGCTCTAGGTTTAGAGGTTCTGTAGACTGTCAAGTCAACTGAAAGGTGGAAATAGGGTGTCGTCGAGAGTCTAGGACGTAAAGTAATTGTTTTAAAAATCTACTAAGTGTTGTTTTCTGTTGTAACCAGAGTCATGGCAAGCGAGAATCAGCAATTTGGTAATGATGCGTCTTCGGCTTCTGTTGGCCAGAGGCAGGATAGGCAGAATGTTCCGGAAGAGGGTCAAGCTGAGTTCGATCCGTTGAGGCAGATGCAGGAGGTCATGTTGCAGATGGCTCAGAATCAGGCAAGGTACTTTGAGAGGCAGCCTGTGCCTCAAGTTCCGGCGCCTAGGCCACAGGTGGATATCAATGCATCCTTGTTCAAGAATTTCAAGGCCATGGATCCGCCGAGCTTTTCTGGTGTGAAAGGTGAAGAAGAGGCTGAGAACTGGTTGAAGAAGCTAAGGAAGATATTTTCTATTCTGGAGGTTGCTGACAATGATAAGTTGCGTCTGGCAACGTTCATGCTGACCGATGAAGCTCAGAACTGGTGGGAATCGACAGAGAGGGTGTTGACCGCAGTGCCAGCTGTAGCAGGGGTGGCTATCCAGTGTGATCAATTTGTTGATGAGTTTAATGAGAAATATTTCTCACGCTTTTATCAGGGGGAGAAGAAGAGGGAGTTCATGTTGCTGGAGCAGGGAACCTTATCTATCGAGGAGTATGTCTCGAAGTTCACATCTCTATCTCGTTTTGCTCCGTTGATGGTGTCTACAGCGGAAGACATGTGCGAAAAGTTTCTTATGGGATTAAATTCCCGTATTCATCCGCGGCTGTCATTACTGGAGATTCGAGAGTTCAAGCAGTTGGTGAGCAAGGCCAAGATTTGTGAGAGAGATCTGGAGAGGGCTGATGGCCGTAGAGATCAGTTCAAGAAGGCTCGCACGGATGGTGCTTTTCAAAGAGGATCTGGTAGCCGATCATATAGAGGTCAGAGTGCTCAGACTTTCAGGGGATCTTTACATCCTCCTCGTTCATTTGCTGGTAGAGGACAAGGTTTCAGTGAACCTCGTCGTGGATCCTTTGCTCAGCCGCAACAGCAGTCTGGGAATTTTCAGGGCAGAGGATCGGCAAGATCTCAATTTTCTGGAGTGGTCTGTTTCCGTTGCAATAGAAGGGGGCATCTGGCCAAGGACTGTTTTGAGGGAACTATCACTTGCTCCAATTGTGCATAGTTGGGTAATAGGAGGACCGAATGTCCCAAACCTTTGGTTGAGGCATCTTCTGTGGGGAATGCTCCGACCAGAGGCAGAGGTGCAGGGAGCAATGTTCGAGGAAGAGGTCCGGAAGAGTTTTCATTCGCAAATCGTCAGGGCAGAGTCTTTGCTATCACCGAGCAGGATGCTCAAGTTTCTCGTCACGTGGTGACAGGTACACTTCCTATCGATAACAATGAAGCCAATACTCTAATAGACCCAGGTTCCACTCACTCTTTTGTTTCGCTGAAATATTCAAAGAATCTGATCCATCTTACAGAAACCTTAGAACCTAGTCTATCAATTTCAACTCCAATCGGTGAAATTGTCATCATTGATTCTATTTATAAAGGATGTGACATCCATATCCAATCCTGGATTCTGTCGGCAGACTTGTTGCCCTTGGATATGGTGGACTTTGATGTCATCCTAGGGATGGATTGGTTATCCTTCTATTATGCTGTTATTGATTGCTTTCAAAAGGAAGTGACGATCAACATACCCAACCTACCATCATTCAAAATCTATGGCGATAGGAAGATTGCTTCATCCTGTTTAATCTCAGCTTTAAAGGCCAGTCAGTTGTTAATGAAGGGGTGTCAGGGATTCTTAGCCCACGTGGTAGATACCAGAGTTTCTAGTTCCAAAATATCAGAAATACCCGTAGTCAGTGAATTGTCAGATGTTTTTCCCGAAGATTTACCAGGAGTATCCGTCGATAGAGAGATCGAGTTTTCCATAGAGTTGCTTCCAGGTGTATCTCCCATATCCATATCTACGTATAGAATGGCACCATTAGAGTTGAGAGAATTGAAAACCCAATTGCAAGATCTACTAGAGAAAGGCTTTATTAGACCAAATGTGTTGCCGTGGAGAGCACCGGTTCTGTTTGTCAAGAAGAAAGACGACAGTATGAGAATGTGCATCGACTATAGGCAATTGAATAAGTTTACGATCAGAAATAAGTATCCCTTACCTCGAATAGACGATTTGTTTGACCAGTTGCAAGGAGCGTCAGTATTCTCAAAGATTGATCTAAGGTCAGGATATCATCAGCTGAAAGTTAAAGAAAGTGATATATCCAAGACTGTGTTCAGAACGAGATTTGGTCACTACGAGTTCGTTGTATTACCTTTTGGTTTGACCAACGCCCCAGCCGCATTTATGGACCTGATGAATAGAGTGTTTAAGCTTTACCTTGATTCCTTCGTCATTGTCTTTATTGACAATATCCTAATCTATTCTCGAAACAAGGAGGAACATTCGAATCAGCTGCGTTTAGCGCTTCAGTTGTTGAGAGAGGAGAAATTGTATGGGAAGCTCAGTAAGTCAGAATTCGGGTTGGATAAGGTGGTTTTTCTCAGTCATATAGTTTCGGAAGGAGGTATATCTGTTGACCCCGCGAAGATTGAAGATGTTGTTAGTTTGGAGAGGCCGTCAACCGTAACTGAGATAGGAAGTTTCTTGGGTTTAGCTGGTTATTACCGCCGCTTTGTAGAGAATTTCTCTGTCATTGCTAAAACATTAACTCAGTTAACCCAGAAAGAAACCAAATTTGTATGGTCGGAGGAGTGTGAGCAGAGTTTCCAGGAATTGAAGAATAGATTGGTGTCTGCGCCTGTGTTAACTATCCCATCGGGATCCGAGAATTTTGTCATCTATAGTGATGCTTCATATCAGGGCTTGGGATGTGTCTTAATGAAAAATGGTCAAGTAGTTGCTTATGCTTCAAGACAGCTCAAGACTCATGAACGAGCCTACCCTACGCATGACTTGGAACTTGCAGCCATTGTCTTTGCATTGAAGCAATGGGGGCATTACTTATATGGGGAAACTTGTGAAATTTTCACAGATCATCAGAGTTTGAAATATCTTTTCACTCAGAAGGATCTGAATCTGAGGCAGCAAACATGGATGGAGCTGATCAAAGATTATGATTGTACCATTATGTACCACCCAGGCAAAGCAAATGTGGTAGCTGATGCCTTGAGCAGGAAGTCGTCAAGGAGGTTATCGTGTTTGAAGGGTGTTAAATCGAATTTAGTTTCTGATTTGAAATCTTTAAGAGTAAATTTGGGAATGAGAAGAGATGGAGCTGTATTAGCAACCCTAACCTTGAAGTCGTTGTTGATCGAGCAAATCCAAGAAGCTCAGAAAGAAGATGTGGTGTTGCAGAAAATTATAGAGGAAGTGAAAAGGGGAGATCGAACAGATTTTGTCCTACGGGATGATGGAATTTTGTTGTTGGGAAATCGGTTGTGTGTCCCTAATGAGAAGATTTTGAAGAGAGAAATTTTGGAGGAAGCTCACAGTTCAGCCTACGCCATGCACCCAGGCAGTACAAAATTGTACCGAGCTTTGAGGGAGCACTATTGGTCGTCTGGCATGAAGAGAGAAGTTGCAGTTTTTGTATCGAAATGTCTAGTTTGTCAACAAGTGAAGGCAGAACATCAGCGTCCTGCAGGGTTATTGCAACCGTTGTCGATACCAGAATGAAAGTGGGATCATATCACGATGGATTTTGTCTCGGGTTTGCCGCGAACTCAGAGAGGGCACGATTCTATATGGGTGATTGTAGACAGATTGACTAAGTTAGCCCATTTTATTCCAGTCAAAGTTTCTTTCAGCCTTGATAAGTTAGCCGTGTTGTATGTTAATGAAATCGTTAAGCTTCATGGAGCCCCGTTATCCATAGTATCTGATAGAGATCTGAGATTTACGTCAAGATTTTGGCCGAGTCTTCAGCGAGCAATGGGAACTGCATTGAAATTCAGTACAATGTTTCATCCGCAGACTGATGGACAATCAGAAAGAACCATTCAGACCTTAGAATATATGTTGCGAGCGTGTGTCTTAGAATTTTTGAGAAGCTGGGATGATTTGTTGTCGTTGATGGAGTTTGCGTACAATAACAGTTACCAAGCTACGATCGAAATGGCACCTTATGAAGCCTTGTATCGGGGAAAGTGTAGAACGCCAATTTGTTGGGCCGAAGTGGGAGAAAAGAAATTGTTAAGACCGGAAATCGTTCAAATAACAACTGATAAAATCAAGATAATCCGTGATAAGATAAAAACAGCTCAGAGTAGACAGAAAAGTTATGCAGATAATCGAAGAAGAGACTTAGAATTCAAGAAAGGAGATTGGGTCTTTCTTAAAGTTTCACCGTGGAAGGGAGTTTTGAGATTCAGTAAGAAAGGGAAGTTAAGCCCGCGTTATGTGGGTCCGTTTGAAATCCTAGATCGAGTTGGTGCTACTGCTTATCGGCTGGATTTGCCAGCAAATCTATTTCGTATTCACAATGTATTCCATGTCTCAATGCTCAAAAAGTATCTACCTGATCCATCTCATGTCATAACTATAGAGCCGATCGAGATTCGAGAAGACCTATCTTATGTGGAAGAACCAGTCCAAATCCTCGATAGAAAAGATCAAGTGCTACGCACCAAAACCATCTCTTTGGTCAAAGTGCTGTGGCACAGTCACTCTATAGAAGAAGCTACGTGGGAGACTCAGGAAAGCATGAGGAAGAATTATCCCCATCTGTTCTAATCAGGTATGTCCTTAATTTCGGGACGAAATTCTTTGAAGGGGGGAAGAGTTGTATAACCCGTTCTCATTAATTAAGCCTAATCATTTAATTAAGGTAATTAAAATCATTATAATGAATAAATAAAATTTTCCCAAAATAATTGTAAAAGCCTTAGAATATTAAATAATGATTTTAGGAATTTTCTGGAAATTTTCGGAGTCAAAATAGATGAAAACCAAAATTTTTTGATTAATGCTCTAGATACCGGTATCTTGGAAGCCCAAGATACCGATATCTTGGTCTGCCAGAGCTGCTGCAGATGCATCCATGACGGAGAAGACAAAGGGCCTATGCTTTGGAACTGCGTATAATGATCATTTTCAATGTTTTGACTGTGCAATAACCCAAGAATCATGTGGGAAAACGTCCATATTGGTTATCAATATAAATCCAAGTTTTGTGAGCATTCAATCATTTCGGATCAAAAATCCTCTCAAACCCATTTCGTATCAGAAAACTCATTCTTCTCCCAATCCTTTGCAAATCCCAAATCCGTTTCTGTGAGTGTGTGATAACCAAATTGAAGGTTAGAGGAGTGTCATAGAGCTTGTGTATAGTCCTTGTTCGAGTGGAATTGCTCTGATTTGGAAGATTTTGCCCGAGAAGGAGGAGTTCCAGAAAATCCCTTCTTCGTCAAATTCGATTTCATTTAAATTCATCATCCAATCGAGGTAATATTCTTAATCTATCTCATGTATTAGATTCTACTAGTACTTAGGAGTTTGTAGCATTTTAAATCGTCGAAATGGTTGAGTTTTGAGGATTTTAGGCATTTCAGAACACCATTGTCATCTTCCTCGAAGGTCTGCAACAGACCCTAGATACCGATATCTAGGTTTCCTTAGATACCAGTATCTCAATAATGAGGCTTGCGGTATCTTGGAAACCCAGAAACCAATATCTTGGAACATCCTTTAGAAACCGGTATCTTGGCATCTGTAGATACCAGTATCTTGATGAGTCTGGCTTGCGGTATCTTGGTCCCAGCAAACCGATATCTTGAGTTTGTCCTTAGAAACCGGTACCTTGATCTTTTAGATACCGGTATCTCGGTATTTTGCAACTGCGGTATCTTCAGACTTCAGAAACCGATATCTTATAAAAAGACCTAGATACCGATATCTTTATATCCCAGATACCGATATCTTCATAGAAAATTCAGAAACCGATATCTTCAGATTCTTCAAACCGGTATCTTGCA
Organism: Monotropa hypopitys; assembly: GCA_002855965.1. Lineage (NCBI taxonomy): Eukaryota > Viridiplantae > Streptophyta > Magnoliopsida > Ericales > Ericaceae > Monotropa > Monotropa hypopitys. Next base: position 1,601 of record NMUG010004868.1, on the reverse strand, counting down.
AAACCCTAGATACCGATATCTTAGCATCTAAGATACCGATATCTTAGCATATAAGATACCGATATCTAAGTAATTTTCCAAAATGGGCAGATTTGGTATTTCGAGCAGAAAATGCAGAAAATATAGAAAATCATGGAATTTGTTGAAAATCAGAATATTTTGTAATTTAAATATTTTATGTTCTAATTAAAGGACTTATTGTTTAAAATAGGTTCGGATCCATCACCATCCGCAGCCGTTGATAAAGGGAAGAATGTCGCTTGAAATCACTATGAGTACATTTGAGAACTCTATAAATAAGATAGTAAATTAAATAAAAGCATTTTCTACAAAAGCATGAAAAAGAAAAGGGTTTTTGTAAAAAATGTCACTTATGGAAATGATGCGGAAAAAGAGAAAAATATGGAAAATAATGTTCGTATATGATGTTGAGAAAGATGGTAAGAAAGAGGAAATATGGAAAATGGTTTTCATTTTTATACTTCAAAAAGTATTTTGTCAGGGCTATCATACTTTATAGACTTGAAACCTGTGGTGACTGAAAGTCCGAAGGGTGCCGCGGGTCCTTCGGGTAATGGCCGGATGACTGAAGGTGGGTGCTTCGGATACCTATAAGAGAAGAGGGTCAACCTGCTTGGCTCCTGCAACCACAAAGGTTAGTGCCCACCGGTCGGCAGCGACCGAGAGGGGCCTCCGATGGCTAAGTCAGCGACATTTGGAGAAGGAAACTGTAAACTGAAATGAGAGTCGGAGAGATACCAGAGTGCGGTCCCATGAACAGTGTTATGACGGGATATTTATAGGAGTCCTGACTTGGGCGCCAATATGCAAGCGTGTGAAGCACACGGGTGGGAGGCCGGGTGCTGACGTCAGCCCTATAGTGTTGTTGGGCCGCTGAACCGACCCGAGCCACATCAGCAGTTGTACGGCCGACCCGAATGCCACCTGCTGGAGGTCATTGTTCCATGCTGCTGCCGATGGTGGACCCCTTCGGCATGGACCGTCCGTCGGTGGAAGTTGTCCCCTCCAAGTGGGGAGTGGAAACGTTGGGCTTCCTTGACGTCCGGATAGGAATGCCGAAGGTTGAAGGAGACCGCATGGCCAGACCGACCTGGCTCCTTCCGGTGTCCGTTGAGATTGCTTAGGATGTCGAACACATGATGATCCGCCGGATCTGTCCGACAGCAGTGTATGTCCGGAGGTCCGTGAGGCCGACGGCCCTAGATTGCTCCGTGAGATGTGTGTTGGATCCGGATGTTGGGCTGATCCGGATAACCGGGGGTCCGGCCCAAGATGTTCGGGGTCCGGCTACCACAATAGCCCCTCAATTCTTTTCAATTTGTTGTAAGGGATTGAAGTAGTACGCCGGACGCTGATAGGATCGTCAGGCCGAACACCGAGTGATGATGACGATTGCCTGGATGTCCGAGAAACTTCTATGGGTAGGCGTTTGTTGCACGCGCGTTGTCCGGCGCGTCGTTGGGTCGTAATGATTATGTTTCAACCGCCGTTCCTGGAAGTCCACGTGTCAGCTTGTGATTGACCGAGAGAGACGGTCGTGCTGATGGGATCTCTCTTCGGGATCCGTAAAGGGCAGGTTG
>NMUG010004867.1:0-13536 GCA_002855965.1 Monotropa hypopitys | reverse complement strand
GATTCATATAAAACACTAACTCTCTGCCCAAAATCACCCTAAACCGGTATGGTAACCGGTATGGAAACCGGTGTACCACCCGGCATGCCGGTTAACACAATTTTTCGCAAATGATTTTCCTTACGTTCACTAGGCCATTTTACTAAGGCCGGTACGCCAATCGGCATGCCGCCCGGCGTACCGCCCGGTATACCGGTGCATATACCGGTTATAGCAGAATCGAGCAGATCGAAAATCTGCTAATCGATTTGCTAATTAACTTCGACCAATCCTCTTCTAAACTCGATTTTCTTATATAAAAACCTCAAACCAACTACTGTAGCATGAATGTAACTCTCTCCCGTATCAAAAATTGGACTTCAAAACTCAAGTTTAAAACCTCCAAAATCATAATTTTCCCAACTAGATCTAAGTAAACAGCCCCTAAACATGATTAAGGAAGAACCCTTAATCTGGGGCTAATTAAGCACGAAATCAAAAATATAAAAACATGAAGTTTACCTCTTTGATGTTAGGAACAAGGTTGAAGAAGTAGATTTCTTCAATTGACTTCAATTTAGGCCTTCAATGGCCAAATCTTCCCAAGCTCTCCTTAATCTCTCTCTCTAGATCTATAGCCTCCAAACCACTTTGTATAACCCTAATGGAGAATAGTCTCCCCATATATCACTAATGACAGATTTTAATCATCATTTACCTCCTTGCCCTCCCTCATCACACTTATTTACCCTTGTGAGCCACTCCTCACAATTTATAAGTATTGCAATACAATTAAACTTGTATTTTACTTAATAACCTTTATAATTCTAAAAAAATATTAATCCTTCTCACATATTATTTTTCCTTCCCCTTTCCTTCTAAAATATTAAAATATTTCAATTTAATTAAATTAAATTGGTTCGGGCGTGACAACTCTCCCCTCCTTAAGAAATTTTCGCCCTCGAAAATAAAGACATATCTGAATCGAATAAATGAGGGTATTTGATCTTCATGGCATCTTCGCCCTCCCAAGTGGCTTCTTCCAAGCCATGGTGTCGCCATAAGACTTTCACCCATCGCACAATCTTGGAGCGCAAAACTTGCTCCTTTCGATCGATAATCCTCAACGGCTCCTCCACATACGACAAGTCTTCCTGGATCTCTAACCCCTCGTCTTGCAAAACATGAGTAGAATCACCAATGCACTTACGAAGAGCAGATACATGAAAGACATCATGCAAACGAGACAACTCAGCTGGTAAGGATAGTCGATAAGCTACTACACCAACCCTCTCAGTGATCTCATAAGGCCCCACATACCTGGGTGCTAACTTCCCCTTGCCTCTGAAACGGATCACTCCCTTCCAAGGCGAAACTCGAAGGAAAACTCTGTCACCCACCTCAAACTCTAAGTCTCTACGGCGGTTGTCAGTATAACTCTTCTGCCGACTCTGAGCCACCTTCAGCCTCTCTCTGATCAACTTTACCCCATCTGCTGACTGCTGAATCAACTCGGGACCCAACAACTGGCGCTCCCCAACCTCGCTCCAACAAATAGGCATACGACAACGCCTCCTATACAGTGCCTCATAGGGTGCCATACCGATACTGGACTGATAACTATTATTATAAGAAAACTCTGCCAATGGAAGATAGTCATCCCAAACTCCACTGAAATCAAGAACACACCCTCGCAACATGTCTTCCAAGATCTGTATAGTCCTCTCAGACTGACCATCAGTCTGCGGATGGAAAGCCGTACTGAACTTCAATGAAGTCCCCAAAGCCTGCTGCAAACTCTGCCAAAATCTCGAGGTGAACTTAGGATCTCGGTCGCTGACAATCGACACCAGAACTCCATGCAATCGCACAATCTCCTCAATATAAAGCTTAGCATATCTCTCAGTGGTGTAGGTGACATGCACCAGCAAAAAGTGAGCCGATTTGGTCAACCTATCTACAATCACCCAAATCGAATCAAAGCCTCTGCTACAACGCGACAATCCCACAACAAAATCCATAGTTACGTGCTCCCACTTCCATACAGGTATCGATAGGTTCTGAAGAAAACCTGCAGGCCTCTGATGCTCTACCTTTACCCTCTAGCAAGTCAAGTACTTGGACACAAACTCTGCGATGTCCCTCTTCATGCCCTTCCACCAAAAATTCTTACGCAAATTTCTGTACAGCTTATTGCCACCTAGATGCATGGCATAAGCAGAACAATGAGCTTCCTCTAGAATATTATTTTTCAGATCAGGACTATCAGGAACACACATCCTCTGTCTGAACATAAGCATACCCTCACTGCCAATCCGGAACTCACTGTCCACGCCATCAACTACTTGCTTCTTCTTCTTTCTCAACAACTCATCAGAATCCTGCTCTGCAAGAATACGATCAATAAAGGTCGGTGGCACAGAAAACCGAGCTATCAACACATCTCCACTGCCCAACTCTAACTTTGCATTTAGCTTCTTCACTTCACAAAAATTCTCAACTCTGGCATATCTCACACAAAATAAATTGCCAGCCGATTTCCAGCTCAAAGCATCGGCCACCATATTGGCCTTACCCGGATGATAATGAATCGAGCAATCATAATCTTTTATCAACTCTAGCCATCTTCATTGTCTCAAATTTAGTTCTTTTTGAGTGAACAAATATTTGAGACTCTGGTGATCTGTGTAAATCTCACAAGTCACACCATAAAGATAATGACGCCACTGCTTTAAAGCAAACACCACTGCTGCCAACTCTAAATCATGGGTAGGGTAATTCAGCTCACTAGGCTTTAACTGACGTGAAGCGTAAGCAATCACTTTCCCTCTCTGCATCAGAACACAACCCAAACCACGCAAAGATACATCACTATAGATCACCAAATCATTGGTTCCCTCAAGAACTGTCAGAACAGGAGCAGTCACCAATTTCTCTTTCAACAACTGAAAGCTCCTCTCACATTCGTCAGACCATACAAATCTGACATTCTTCCGAATAAGCTTTGTCATAGGCAAAGCAATCTCTGAAAAGCCACGAATGAAGCGACAGTAATATCCAGCCAATCTCAGAAAACTCCGGATCTCAATCACACTAGAAGGTGCTGGCCAACTCACCACTGCCTCAATCTTCTTCGGATCTACACGGATGCCCTCACAAGATATCACATGCCCCAAGAAAACCACACTCTTCAGCCAGAACTCGCACTTGCTGAACTTTCCAAATAACTGTTTCTCTCTCAAAGTCTGCAACACAGTCCTCAAATGATGTTCGTGTTCCTCCAAAGTATGGGAGTAAACAAGAATATCATTAATAAAGACTACTACAAAAGAGTCCAAATAGGGTTGAAAAACCCGATTCATCAGATCCATGAAAACTGCAGGAGCATTTGTCAGCCCAAAAGGCATGACCAGAAACTCAAAGTGCCCGTACCTAGTACGAAAAGCTATCCTCGCTACATCACTGCCTCTAACCTTCAACTGATGGTATCCAGATCTCAAATCAATCTTCGAGAAGATAGTTGCCCCTTGCAACTGATCAAACAAATCATCGATTCTGGGCAAATGGTACTTATTTTTAACAGTCACCCTATTCAGCTGCCGATAATCAATACACATCCTCATGGAGCCATCTTTCTTCTTCACAAAGAGCACAGGCGCGCCCCATGGTGAAGAACTAGACTGAATAAAGCCCTTCTCCAAATACTCCCTCAACTGAACTTTCAGCTCATACAACTCTGCAGGTGCCATTCTGTATGGCGCAATAGATATGGGGCTCACCCCAGGCACTAACTCAATAGTGAACTCGATTTCCCTATCGGGAACAATTCCTGGCAAATCATCAGGAAACACATCTTGGAATTCCTTCACTATTGGAATATCTGAAATCTTCTTCTCTACTTCTCGATCATCAACAATATAGGCTAGATAGCCTTGACACCCTTTACTAAGGAGTGTCCTCGCACGCATACTGGAAATAAGGCAAGACTTGCCACTTTCTTCTCACCCCATATTTTTATGTTGCCCTCATTTGGAATAATAAAAAGAACTTCCTTCGACAAACAATCGATCAAAGCATGATGTGCTGATAAGAAGTCCATACCCAGAATAACATCAAAATCAGACATGGCCAACGGTACCAAGTCCACTGCTAACCGCCTCCCCTCTACCTCTAAGGCACAATCAGGATAACAAGTACTCACTCTAACTATCTCCCCCATAGGAGTAGATATGTCCAAAGTATAAGGTAAGACCACTGAAGGTCTATCAAGCATACGACCAAAAGACTCTGATATAAATGAGTGCATAGATCTTGAATCAAGAAGAACTCGGGCATAGAAACCCGATATAAGAAATGTACCTGTGACCACATCTGGTACTGCATCGGCCCCCTGACATGTCACCGCAAAGAATCTGCCTGGAACCACAGCAGTACCCTAACCACGGCCCGGAACCACTGCCGCACTGCCCACTGAAGATGCTGGAGTACTGCGATTCTTACTGCACTGATATGACTTGTGCCCCAACTCACCACAAGCAAAGCACTTCACAACTGGCGTATCTGACTTCTTCTCTGAACAATCACGGGCCAAATGCCCTCACCTCCACACTGGAAACAGCGGTGACCGCCACTCTGCACACTAGCCCCAGAAAAATGGCTGCCACTCTGACTGCCTTTCTCCCTCTGCCAACTCCTCTGAGATTTGGAGCCACTGTGCCCCTTGCCTGAAAAAGTCTTTGCATCACTGGTCGCCTTCCCCGACCAACCCCCACTAGTCTTTCCCTTCTTGGCTCTATGCTCCATCAAAGTATGAACATCTTTTCCAGTCATCCTGGCCATCTATACAAGATCAGCATAATCTCTCTCTCTAAACTGAGTCAATCGAGTAGCAATACTGGGAGTCAATCCCCCTCTGAACCTCTTACACCGCTTAGCATCGGTGTTCACCAGTTCTCCTGCATATCGAGACAAAGCAGCAAACTTTATCTCATACTCGTCCACTGACATACTTCCTTGCTTTAGGTACAAGAAAGCATTCTCCTGCTCCGAGCGATAACTCTCTGGATAGAAGTGATCATTAAAGCTCTTGATGAACAAGTCCCAAGTAATAGCCCTTGGAACTCCACCTTCTTCCACTGTGGTCAGCTGGCGACTGTAAGCTTCCCACCAAATTAGGGCCTCGCCCTTCAAATTGAAAGTCGCTAGGTTGACTTTTCTGCTCGTCTGATGCGCCCATGGCACGCAACACTCTCTCTATTCCCTTAAGCCACTCTTCTGCCAATGCATGAGATACTCCCCCACCAAACTCTGTCGGATACATCCGACGAAACCTCTCCAACAAATTGGTTCCTGCTGCCCCCTCTCTCTGAGCAGTCTGCCACTGCATAAACGCAGCCTGGTTTTCCAAGAACTGAGCCATAACTGCCTCAACCCTATTCTCTAGAGCTGTTGGAGGTGGATTCCCCTGTGCAGGAGGTTGATTCACCTCACCATCTGCAGGTCCAGTGGAAGCTGCATCTTCTACATGCTCCATATTACTCCCCTGATTGTCAAAAAGATTTGTTAGAGACAATCAACACAATAGTACTCAATATAGTACATTTCATCACAATGCATAAAGCGAAACAATTTATACAACACTTAAGTGTCCTTGTCTTACGGTTCCTTTGCCAAGCCATGCCTTGCCGATTCTCCTCTTCTCAAACACTCTACTGTCACATTATCACACACTTCTTGACTCAACCTAGACTCGGTATTCCGATATATCATGCTTTTCCAATTAACTGCCCAAGACTTCCCATTTGAAAAATACGTTGATCAAGCACTTTTCAAATAGAATTTCAAGGTAGTTTCCTGGGTGTCAAAGTAACACGCACAATAATCCCGGAATATACACCCTACTGACTCATACAACTCTCTCCTCAAAACCTCAAACACTCTTGACTCCAGAATCTAACAACCTGGCTCTGATACCAAGCTGTCACGACCCATCCCAGAATATAATAAAAATATTAAATCTGGCAACGGATAAATGACTACAAAGCATCACAACTGAAAACCCCAGTGATATAAGTCACCACAAACTCACAAGTCTAACTGAAAAGTAAAAACAACACAGCAGAAGTATTAATATAAAAACTCCAACAAGTAGTCTGCAAAAAGAACTCTACTGAACCACAACTCAATATCTCTCTCCAAACTCAAACTGATAAAATAAAATCAGTACAACTAAGTAATCTACTGAACAACTCAAAAGTAGAAATGTAGCGACCCGTATTTCAAAAAGGAATTTCCGGAATATCAATTCGTATTGTAAATTAGATTGAAAATCTAATTTATTTTATCTTGAAATCATAGTGCGATTTTAAGGTGATTGACCCTAGGATGAGGTAGAGGATTCGATTACGAATCCAACGCGACTTGAATCACCTCAATCGGAGGTCAGACGGAGAAGATATGATCGAAATACGTTCGGAACTCGCGCGTTAACAATTTCTGGGAATTTTCGGAAGTGGTCGTCCGGACCACGGCCGAGTCTCGTCCGGACGAGCTCGGCAGAGAGAAGGCAAAATGGTTCGGCAGTAGTCGTCCGGACGACGGGCTAGTCTTGTCCGGACGAAGGTTCCAAATTTCATGTTTTTGCTTCAGGAGGTATCGTCCGAACCATGGGGTTGGTCATCCGGACCAAGGTGGGTTTCGTCCGGACGATGGTCAGTTTCGTCCGGACGACGTGTGCGGAAAATTATTTTTCTTGTGTTTTAATGAGGGGCAAAATTGTCATTTCACCCCTAGGTCGTGTTTGGTGCCTAAATTCGGCCTGAGAGCCTTCCTCTCCCTCATTTGGTCCAACCTAATCTCTCTCTCTCTCTCTCTCTCTCTCTCTCTCTTCTCTCTCTAAGACTCCATTGGAGCCCAAGCTAAGAGCTTGGATTGGAAGGTCATCCGGGCCTCCCCCGGACTTTTGTCAAGGTATAACGTTGTTCCCCTCGACGCGATCTATCCGGTGACGTGCATATCGAATCCACTCTTCAAGTTTCGGGTAAGTCCAAATTCCTAAAGTGGTTATCTCATGTTTTCGTCTTTAGAAACGTTGTTCCTAACGTCGTCCTCTACCCATTGACATACATAGGTTCGCGAGTATCGGAGTTTGGCACGACTAGGATTTTGGGTCGTCGGCGCACGCGTTGAGGTAAACATGTTCCTATTTCGTGCATTTGTGTGTGTATAACTCACAACGTTTTTAAAAATCAAAAATCTAATGATTTTACAAAAAGCCCCAAATTTCGAATGAATGATCGTTTTTGAGAAATTGACGTAATTTGATTCGCATTCATGTATGATCGAACCTCCTTGGTAGGACTAGAATGCGAGAAATGTGTGAATTGGGTCTAGCATGTGACTAGATGATAATTTGGGGAAAATTGGGCGTTATGGGTACCTTGGTGATTTTGTTGAAATTAAGGAGATAGGATACCTTTTCGACCTTGTATCGGTCTTAGTGAGCAATATTGTGGTAGTGGATTATTTGTCGGCAAGTGTTAGTATGGTTTTTGCCATTGGGATGGCTTTGGTGTCGAGGGCACCCTTGATGTTCGACAAAATACCTATGAGAGGTAAAAGACTTAGAGATTGGTGAATTCGTCACCTTAGGTTAGGAAATTCGTTCCTAGACCTTGGATGTGTGTCATGGTCCTATCGGGTGAATTCATCATCCATGGTTTGGGAACTCGTCCCGTGTTAGCAAAGTCGTTGATTGTGTTTGGGTGAATTCGTCACCTAGAGTCGGGAACTCGTCCCTCGTGGTAAATTCGTTGCCCGTGTTGGAGAACTCGTCTCCATCGACTCAAACTCTAAAACTTACCTAACTCACTTATATTAATTAACCAATAAACAATAACACAAAAAGGACTTGGTGATCAATTCATGATCATAGGACCAATTCGTGGTCGCATATGTGTATAGGTTAGTTCTTGAATTCGTTGAGACTACCTAGATCAATTCGTGATCTTCGGGCCAATTCGTGGTCATTCGAGTGTGAGGTTAGTTCTTGAATTCGTTGAGACAACCTGAATCAATTCGTGATTCACCCGGGAGCTAGTCAACCCTTGAATTCGTCAAGGAGACTGTAAATCAATGAACGACTCGATAGTTTTCTGGTTACCTACACTAGCCCAAGGTTTGATAGTAGATCCTATTTTGGAATTCGTCCTATAGGTTTCGAATCCCTTGCGGCCTTTTCTCAAAATGTTCTGAGCCGGGAATTGAACCAACTAAAGATGAAAGATAATAAATTCACCAATGTGCTTTATCTATCTATATATATATGGGTATATATAGAAGGAGATTGAGAGGGTTCTTGATGGGAATAATTGTGGACAATGACTTTCATCTCGTGTGGTTCTAGCCAATTCGTGGCGTGTGCAAGAATTGAGAATCTAGCCAACTCGTGGATTTAGCAAGTGTTGATAACTTGGAAAATTCATAGTATTTGATAGCTTGAGGCTTGGAGCCAACTCGTGGCATTTGTACCCGTTGCAGTTAGGCCAATGTGTATGGCATTGGTATGTTTGGATTTGAGGTTAAGTAGGGAAACAAACTACTAGTTGGTAATGGACTCTTGTAGAGAGTATTGGTTGGCCTTGCCTAGGCAACGTTTGGTTGTGTGATAACGAAATCCTTCGGATAAGGACCTTGAAACACTTATGTGTGACGAGGCAGATTTATGTTCGTGGAGTGACCTTGTATAGTGGTCTTGGTACTTGGGGATGACTTCTTTCCGGTTGAGGTTTGGTTGTCCATATAGAAGGTTTGGCTTCTCCGTTGTGATTTTTGGATAGATATGAAGGTTAGAGGTTCTCTATAAATGCGAGTTTGTTCTTGACTAGTATGGTGTAATTATATAGACTTGGGATTGGACTTGATGATCTTGGGTATAAGTATTGAGAACATGCTTGGGTTTGCATTGTAGGATTCACCCATTTTGCACATATTCACCATACCGCATCTTCACTTAATAGTCACATGTTTGCTGGGTCTTTATGACTCAACTTTTTTCCTACAGTTCCTTGCAGGTTTATACTATTGGATTGCTCGTAGAGGGGTTGGCTTAGGCTTGCTCTAGTTCTTTGTGGTGAGAAGCATGCTCCATTTGAATCATTGTTTTGGTTTCCCTTTTTCCCCTTTGTAGCCTATGAGCATTCCCTTTATTATCAAAAATTGTAATCCTGCAAATGTAAGCAAGTTTTATGCAAGTTGATTGTTGTATCAAAATCTCGAATAAGTTTCATTTGAAAGAGAAGGATTGGTAATGTTCTACTTCCGTATGTTTAGTAAAAGGGATATATTTGTACTTCTTTTCTCTCACGGACCCTTGACGTTGGAATGGTTTATGAAAAAATGTTTATGCATTTCTATTATTAAAAAAAAAAATGGTTTGAAAATCCGGGGCATGACAACTTGGTATCAGAGCTTTCATTCGAATACCTTTGGACCGTGGGGAGATTTCCGTCTCCATGGGTTTTTCTAAATGGTTTTGAAAGTGTTTTTCTTCCACATTTGCATGCATCGAGAGTTGCATGGCATAGTATGCCCTTGTTGAGGCGTAGATGGTTGATTTGGGTTATAAGCTAAGTTGATCCTTTTGAGGATGAGATGACATTGGTGTCCGGTTTTTTTGGAGTTCTATTGGTTTGTGGTTGCTCGTTAGTTCTTTAAGGTGGTTGATTGCCCCTTGGGTGGTTGTAGGGATACCTTAGTTTTACTTTTGCGATCTCCTAGTTCTTTTCGGCATGTGTACTATTATATCCTACCCGTATGTGATTATTGTTTCGTTTGTTGGCTAGGATTTCTTATTGTGTATCGTCCCTATCGCTAAGATGGTTAATCGCCGAAGAGGTCGCCGAGCACATCAGGTGCAACAAGGAGTTCAAAGGGAGAATGTTCAGTTAGAGGATGCTGTCGATCTGAGAAGTTTTGTTCAGCAGCTTGCAGAAGCCTTGGTTGAGGCCACGAGAGCAGCACAAGCCCCCAGGGCTAGAGGCGTTAGTGCCGTGATGGAGTCCTTGCAGGAATTTCGCGCTATGAATCCTCCTAGTTTCGATGGTGAAGGTGAGCCACTTGAAGCAAATCATTGGTTGTCAGGTATCACAAAGGTGTTGGATACCCTCGAGATTCAGGAAGACAAGATGCAAGTGTCTTTTGCCTCCTATCAGTTGGTTGGTGAGGCGGGTGAGTGGAGGAATTCAGTCGTAGAAATCGGAAAAGATGCAAGGAGAATGGCTAGAGTTGCTAATCCGGAAGCAGTAGAGGATGATTCAGTTCCTATATCGTGGGATCAGTTTGTCGCCACGTTTGAAAATCAGTATTTTCTAGAAGCATTCCGGGATCAGTTGCGGAGTCAGTTTGAGTTGTTGCATCAGGGCAATATGACGGTGTCTTAGTATGCTATCAAGTTTCAGGCCTTGTCGCGTTTTGCTCCAGAGTTGGTCATATCAGAGGATCGTAAGTGCCGAAGATTCGAGAAGGGCCTTTGTCCGTCGCTTTAGAAGCTCGTTATGGGGCATCGTATCCGTTCTTTCGCCGCTATGCTAGAGTGTGCAAGGGTAGTTGAGCCAGTTTGTCCGGAAGCAGAGAAGAAAGTTCCAGCGTGGGAACCTCGTCGGCAGTCCGTTAGTACCGACTCGAGATCCTCATTAGGTAGTATGGGAAGAAAGAGGCACAGAGATCAGATACAGGTGTTCAGACAGCCGCGTTATCAGTTTGTTTCAGATGTCAGCGTTCAGGGAGCACCATCCAGTGGTTCGATCATGTGCCATCATTGCAGGCAGCCATGCCATTACCGTTCTCAGTGTCCCCAGATCATTTGCTCCCATTGTGGCCAGTCGGGGCATATGGGCAGAAATTGTGTGCAGAGGGATGGTGGTCAGGAAGAGTTGGCAGTTGGGCAGTATTCTGCAGTAGATATCAGAGTTGCGCAGCAGCAGTAGGGAAGTCAGAGTGACCGATCGTTTGATTCCAGTTCTCAGTTCGATAGAGGAACCAGTTCCAGTGACGCATGTCGTGCTTCGATTCAGAGAGGCAAGCAACCAGTTGGGCAGAAAACTCGTGGAGGAGCGTAGGCTATTGCCACAGCGGATCCGCAGCCGCCAGTTTCGCCGTTCCGGTAGATTCGTGTTGCTTTGTTTTCTTTGGTAGTACCACACGTTAGCGAGATTGATGCACCTGTTGGCATCTCTCCCCTGTGTTTTGCGATTTTAGTTCGGTACCGTTGCGTTTCTTTTTAGAACATTGTTTCTCTTATTGAGACATCTCTTTGGTAAGAACATCTTTTGTTGAACTCTTGGTGTATTGGAGAAATACTTGGGTTGCAAACTTCATAGTTGTGCTTTCTTTTAAGTATTGTTGCGATACTCTTGGCTCGCTAAATCGTTTCCTTGATGAAGTCATAATTGACTTATTGGGATCACTTGTGCCACCTTTGTTTGTTGGTGATGGTTAAGCTTATGCTTGCTTTCCACTTGCTCAGTTGGATGTGTCTTTTTGAAATCACTCTTGTCTCTTGCGACTAGATGTTCTAGCATCCGTGACATGGGTAGATTGTAATAAAAAGTGGGAACGAGTAATCGAGTCGGTTATTCTTACACTTTCTGTGTGGAATCGACCGTGTGTGTATTTCTTTGGTTGTGTGATTAAGGATGACTCAATTAGGTTGAGAACCATGTCCGGCCGACACCTCTCAAACTTGAATCATGGTAGTCGCTTGATGTCGCATTGGGTGCGTGTGTGGGGATATATACGTGATTCCCCTATCTATATGTATATGGGTGTGTTGGTACTCGTGGGAAAAGTGGCGCAAACCATGAAAACGTTTGTGCAAGAATTATGAAACGATAAATAAAAGAATGTCGCTGATCGTATTCCCATCCTGTTGTCCCTTATGTTGTTGCTCTATAAATTGTTGGTTGTCGCCTCCTTGAAAATAATTGTTTGCTTCATTGTTGCCAAAGATTTGTGGCTTCCATCTTTGAAATTCATTGTTGGAATATCCCATGTTCCTTGTCTTGTCGATGAGTTCGGTTATTGTATCCACGCGTCCACACCATCTCGGGAGTTGTCCGTTTGACCTTTGTGTGACACGCGGTTGGATTTCAAGACTTTCATATTTCGATTGCTGATCAAATTTATTTTTGAAGTGGTCCATTCTGTTGTTGCATCATTGTTGAGTCGACTACCGTATCGGTGTCCGCTGTATCGGGGAGTATCCCCTCTTGATCTCGTTTGTAGCTTACGATTTTGACGTGAGCTCTCGTTCCTTGGTCGCTTCGATGTAACCCTACCTTTAGGACGGGGACGAAATTGTTTTAAGGTGGTTGAGATGTAGCGACCCGTATTTCAAAAAGGAATTTCCAGAATATCAATTCGTATTGTAAATTAGATTTAAAATCTAATTTATTTTATCTTAAAATCATAGTGCGATTTTAAGGTGGTTGAACCTAGGATGAGGTAGAGGATTCGATTACGAATCCAATGCGACTTGAATCACCTCAATCGGAGGTCGGACGGAGAAGATATGATCGAAATATGTTCGGAAGTCGCGCGTTAACAATTTCTGGGAATTTTCAGAAGTGGTCGTCCGGACCACAGCCGAGTCTCGTCCGGAAGAGCTCGGCAGAGAGAAGGCAAAATGGTTCGGCAGTGGTCGTCCGGACGACGGGCTAGTCTCGTCTGGGCGAAGGTTCCAGATTTAATGTTTTTGCTTCAGGAGGTATCGTCCGGACCATGGGGTTGGTCGTCCGGACCAAGGTGGGTTTCGTCCGGATGATGGTCAGTTTCGTCCGGACGACGCGTGCGGAAAGTAGAAATCTCCAACATGGAGCAACCTCTAACAAACGGCTCGACAAGGCAACTCAGCAATGGCTAGCAAAAGTGAACCAGCTACTCCTCCTGACCTGGATATAGATTGCAAAACAAACAGCAAAAGATATCCAGGAGTGTCAGCTACAACAGTCAATATATGCACTTTAATATGTAAAGAGAAACTCGCAGTGTACAAGGAAAAGTACAAGTAAAGAAACAAGTAAACTAAGGGGTTGTGCCTCTCCCCTTCTATCATATAAACATGCATCCGTCCAAGGGGTGGTGTCTCTCCCCAACTATCACGTACACATACCACATTCATGTACTATTTTATTAAATGTTTTGTGTAATGTGCTCATAGCACCTTCTCATTTTTGTTGGCCCCGCAGTTCCAACCTCATCACACAACATGTCACCGAACCACAGCCCGACTTCAACATGCTAAGGGGTTTTCCCCCATAATCTTTTATGTCGTTGGCCCCGCAGTTCCAACCTCGACATATCACAATGCACATAGCATTTCACAGTCCACTTTCCATGCCGTTGGTCCCGCAGTCCCAACCTCGACATGTCACAATCCACTTTTTATGTCGTTGGTCCCGCAGTCCCAACCTCGACATATTATAATTTGTTTTCATTCTTTTATATGCTTGCAAGTAGAAAACAAAGACATCTATCTCTATGCATTTATCACATAAAAAT
>NMUG010004866.1:0-12500 GCA_002855965.1 Monotropa hypopitys | reverse complement strand
TCTAGTCGGTTCCGGCACACTGGATCCTGTTCAAAAGCTGGCTTCTGGGGGCTGTGATAATACTGTGAAGGTTTGGAAGCTGTATAATGGAAATTGGAAGATGGACTGCTTCCCTGCCTTGCAAATGCACACTGATTGGGTAAGGGATGTGGCTTGGGCGCCTAACTTGGGCCTTCCAAAGTCTACTATCGCAAGTGCTTCACAAGATGGGACAGTGGTTATATGGACTGTGGCCAAAGAAGGTGATCAATGGGAAGGTAAAGTTTTGAAGGACTTTAAGACCCCTGTTTGGAGAGCATCATGGTCTTTGACAGGAAATTTGTTGGCTGTGGCTTCTGGTGACAATGATGTCACTTTGTGGAAAGAATCTGTGGATGGGGAGTGGCAACAGGTGACCACTATTGATTAATAGTTTCCTGATTTTTTAATGTTCCTAGTGCCATTTCTGTTTTTCAGACATTTTGAAGGAATATTTGCTAGTTTTGAATACAATCTTTGTTACGTTTTTGTTTCCCCTTTCATTGTGATAGTTTTGTTTGCATGGGTCGATGTGAGTGCTTATTGCAGTTTGATGTTAAGGAACAATAACATTACCCATGTAATCCCCAGTGGTGGATGTATTAAGGGGGGGAGGTGTCATATGACACCCCCGCCGTTTTACGTTGTAGATATATTTTTTTTCAATTAACCCACTATTTCTTATTTGGACCCCCTTTTTTCACAAGCCCATATTTTATTTTTTAATCTGGACCATATTTTGGCCCATTCCCCTTCAAACATCACAAACAAAGTTAGGTTTTCTTTTTCTCTCACGTTGTTTTCATCCGAAACAGAAAGCATATGGCCCCTCCTCCCTCCTCCGATAGTCTCGCCGCTCGCTCGCCGCCGTCTCTCATCGTGCACCGCCCGCCCTCGCTCATCGTCGTCTACGTGCTGCCGTCGCCCCTCGTCGTCGTTTGTGTGCTGCCACCTCTCGTCGTCGATCTGCTGCCGCCGCTCGCCGCTTCATCATCACTCCGGCCGTGAGGTAGACTACAACCTACTGCCATGATATGTATTCAATATTGTTGATTATTGATGTGTTAAACAAAGTTTCAGAAAAATTGTTTCGATTTTTTTTAAAATAGACAATAAACGATTCTGAAAATTTGTTTCGAAAAATACTTTGTTTCAATACTTTGTATTCAATACTTTGTTTCGAAAAATTGATTCTGTAGTGCCTAAAAGCATTCATTACTGTAGTGCCTAAAATTGATTCTATACTGCCTAAAAATATTCTATAGTGCCTAAAAGTACCTGAAAATAGAAAATAAACGAAATTACTTTGTATTCATTACTGTACCGAATGTCCCCATAGAATGGTTGGTTGGCTTATTTATTGTTGTTGACGAGTAATGTGATTATTTCTTTTAAGGGTTGATTTTTCAACTTGGAGATAATACACTGAAATTTTTTGAGATATGATTTGTTTTGTGAATATCCATACCATTGATTGTTGATGTGTTTGTTTTTTTATTATAGATAACATGTGTTTTTTTTATCTAATTTGTAGATGAGAAAGACAAACTCTATTGCTTCATATTTCAAATCAACAAATGTCAAAAATTCATAACCGGAGCCATCGTTGCCAAATTTTAATGTTGATATCCCAACTATCCCGATCTCTATAATGAATTCACCGAATCTTGAAAATCCTCCCCAAAAAAACTCGAAGACTTGAAATCAATGAAGTTGACATTGCTTCCATAGAGCGTGATCCAGGATTGCGTAGGCGTATTTTTGATTATCGCTCGGGACAGTTCGGAGCTTGCCAACAATATCGATGCCCCATTGGGCGAACGGCCAAGGACTGATTACTGGTTGTAGGTCCTCAGTCGGACAATGGATTTCTGGAGCAAATAGTTGACACTTGTGACATGCTTTAACGTAGTCTTCTGCATCCTTCTGCATCTTCGGCCACATGTACCCTTGGGTGATTGCTTGGTGGGCTAGAGATCATCCGCCGGAGTGACACCCTCCACTGCCGGAGTACAACTCTTGTATCGTCGTGTCAGAATCTCCGTACCTTCACACTTTCTATTGAGTTTTCTTGATTGTGGACGCCATTTGCTATGTTGAGAAATAATCTTGCTACCGACATTGATGTTACTTCATTCATTCCGTAAATCTTGTCATACGTCGTATTCGTTAGAAATATCTCTTGGAGGTATGCTTCACCATGTCATAGGAAGATTCGTGACTCGTCTTGATTCTCAGAGGATTTGAGGTATCGTGTACTAATCGCCTCTTTTCTACTCTAGAGAATTTCGGGGACGAAATTATTTTAAGGAGGTTGAGATGTCACGACTTGAATTTTAGAAATACCATAAATTCAATTCTTCAATTTTAAAATCCATTTTGGTAAATTCTAAATCAATTCTACGCCTCCTCATCTCGAGTTTCGATTTCCAATAGAGTCAAATGATGTTGTGTATCGATTTCAATTGGTTCCCGAGGGTCTTGGATCGGTTCGGGTGTCTCGGGATGGCCCGGGAAGGCTTTGGACCTCAAAACATAATTTGGTGCCTGTGCATCGGTTTGCACCGGTTGGTGCACCGGTGCAAAGTGGTTCGGTTGGTAGTTGCACCGGTTGGTACACTAGTGCACAAAACCTTCTGCACACTTTTGAGATCATTAAGGGTGTTTGTGTGTCATGAGATGTCCTAAGTTATAAGAACCCATTCGAGCAAGTCCGGGTGCGATATGGGCCTTCGGTATAAAGTTCGGATCATTTCGGAGTCTTCAGGAAATGCTATAATTTCATTGTAGGCCCATTTCGACCCAGAATCATTTTGTAAATAAAACTTCTTTCTTCATGAGAGTCGTAGATAATTGAATTATAAAAACAACGCAATTTGAATCAACTCAATCGGAGTTCGGACGAAAAAGTTATGGCCGATTCTTTGGATAAACTTGTGAAAGCTGAGCAGAGCAAGTTTGCACCGGTGCAACTATTTTCTAAACTGGTGCAACGGCTGCCTGAGTCAAATTTAGAGAGGTTTTTAAGGGTATTTTGGTCTTTTCATGTGGGAGAAGTATATATACAACTATTAGGTCGTTTTTATCATTTCACCCCAGCATATTTGAGGGTTTGAGAGCCTCTCTTTCTCTATCTACCTCCATGTCCTTCTCTCCACCTTCTCTCTTCTCTCCAACTCCATCCATGGAGTTTTGAAGGAAACTCCTTTATAAAAGACGTTCCTGTGGTCGAGAGCTTCGCAACCATGGTGGCATCTCCGGTGGGTATTCACAACCCTCGCCTAGGGTTCAAGATTCTCCAAGCTACAAGGTAGGAACTCTCAATGTCTATCATGTCTTCTCTTGTGCTTCTCCCTTCTGCCTCAGGTGTGACATCCATTTGATAGATTTCCGGATTTGGGTCTTAATGAATAAATTACCCTAGAGTTAGTCATGTAAATATGAAATTAGAGGTGTAATGGTGGTCTAGGGTTGGAATTTGATATTCCTCAAGTCAATTTCTTGTTCTTTGTATTTTAGTGATAACCTCCAAATCTTGAGGAAACCCTAGTGTTGGGATTTGTGGAAGAATTGGGGTTTGGGGGTTAATTGAGGTTCTTGTGTTCAATTCAATATAATGGGAAGGTCTTAGGTAAGTTATATTTGGATTGGAAATGAAATGACTTGAGTCTTGGGTTAGGAGAAGGTTTTGTGAAAGACATGTCCTTAGTCTTAAATTGATGTAGACTAAGTGTTTGATGAAATGCCCAAATGGGTCTTGAAGTTCAATTCAGGTCGTGTGAGCCTTTGAGAGAATGCCTTGACTTAAATGAATTTGGGAGATGGAGAGTGTAGCATGATTCATGAGGATTGAGAATGAGAAGGATTAAACTTGCATTGGGTATTGGCATTGGCTAACATATGCATGATCACCATATTTGCAATAGTGTCGTACAAGGGGTTTTGCATTCCATTGAACTAGCATTGGTCGAGAATGCATTAGATTTGTGGCAATACACATGCTAGCCTTGGCTACGTAGCATTGGTCAAATGGTATAAGAATCAACACAATCAATAAACATCTAATATAGAGGATGTGCCCACGAGGGCTACTCGCATTCAATCTTGAACCCATCGCTTGTGAATCATCTAATGAAGTGAAACAGGATTAAGATATTAGTCACGTGCCTTCGGACTAATCGAAATAATATAATCCAATATTAGTCGCATGTATTTAGACTAATTGGTAACGATGATATAGGAATTATAATCGATGGCATTCACGTGGTTTCAGAATGCCGGATGGTCCCTCCATCCACGACATTGTGCACAATGGGGGTAGCGTAACCCTCCCAACATTATTTGGGGAATGATGTACAAGGGAAGGATGGTTTGTTACCGGAGCAACCATGCCGGACCTACCCTATCAACTTTACCCAACGGAAATATAAAAAATGGAGAAATTGGGATAACCTGGAAGGGACTTGGCTAGATGCTTCCATGGTGCATCCATTGTTTGAAAAACACAATAAGAATCGGAAATGGTTTTGTAATGAGATTTTCGAATTTATCCATATGAAAATGAAATCAAAGGGAAGATAATGGAAAGACTTGAACCATGGTAACAACGAAATCAAAATCAAAGTGCATGACATATGTTACATGAAATCAAATGAGTACACCCTTGCATGGTAGTGTAGGGGTCGTAGCATGTCACTTGTAGAGTGAGGATCATGATTATGCACATCATTCATTATCAAGTCATTTATTGTATGCTATACAAGCACACACGAGTCCACGTCAAGTTTAGCCATGGTAGAACATAGATTTTTCCTACTTGGCGTAACGTTCTCTTCTTTTTTAGGTTTGACCATCCTTCTTGAGGACCCTTTATCCGTTGGAGTACTTTCACACTTAGTTTGAAGAAGAAGAAGTCCCTTTTGGTATTTTATTTAGGCTCATGGAGTTTGTACCCTTTATTTCTTTTTGTAAAGGAAATGGCGTTTTTGCCATATTTGTATCTTGTAATTAAAGGAAGGTTTCAAATGTATTAAGTAATTGTATTCCTATTTCCGCACTTTATTTCATCTCATGCCTGAATGTTTCATTTAGCTATGATTGTGGTTGGATGGGTTGTATCTTAGTTAATTTTTCAATTATAATCACTTTTAAAAAAATGGTTTGAAAATCTGTGGCGCGACAACTTGGTATCAGAGCTTTCAGTTACGAAAACTTAGGCCTTTGGAGAGACTCTTAGTCTCAATGGGTTGCATTGATTTTGAGTCTTGCATTGTATAGCATTGAGCATGATTGATGTGTGCATACATTGGCATGATCCATGACATATAGTAAAGGGATAGAAACCATGCATTGAGTTCTCCTTGAGTATAGCCCTGATTGTGATTTCATTTGAGAAGTCAACCCTTGTGAGGGTAGTCCTTGTATATTAGAAAAGTATTGTGGATTGTTGAGTTCCTAAGTATATCTAAATTGACCTTAGAATTGAGTGTTGGACTCCCATAGGATGGTTGTTAAGCCTTCGAGAAATCCTTAGAAGTTGGCTTTTGGGTATAGGATCACTGCCTTAGTCTTAGAAAATGGATCCATGTTTGTAATCAAGTAAGTTAGATTCTCGGTTCTTGCCCTCCTAGTATAGGATGTGAATCCATTGTAAATCCTTACGGATGAATCCCGACGGTGGTATTCTGAAGTCATGCGGCTATTCTTTGATCCTTGCTTGTAAATCTAAGTGGTGAACTTCGGATTGATCTTTGATTCCAATCTTTGGGATGATGTTGTGCCTTTGGATCGAAGAGGATTCTCGTATATTACTTGTTGGGTGGTATCCCTTCTACTTGAGATCGTTCCTTTTCATTTGGGACAAAAATCCCTCTATAGTTATGTCGGTCCCTTGTCATCTCCGGTGAAAGGGGCTTACTCTAGTGATTCTGTTCAATCTAGTGGGGTATTGGAAGTTGGTATGTCCTTTATGGGAAGTAAGAAACCGAAATTTATGTAAGGGTGAATGTTTTGTTGGGATGGTACCTTCGCATTGGGAGTTTGTGTTATTGGGTCACCCTCGTTGGTTTGTGGTATTGATTGATTTGGGTATAATGACTGGATGGTTGGATATGTGATTTAAGGTGTTGGAGTCACTGTTGTAAAGCAGTAGTTCTTATAGTGTTTTGCGAGGGAATGGTTCCCTCTTGTGGGTTGAATGTCTTTATGGATTTAAAGAAGTGAGGAGGGATATGTTTGAGTCTGTTGGCTATGTTCGAGGTTGTACGATGTGTGTTGATGATTATGGTATACAGATGAGAGTAAAAGAAGTACGGAAATGAGGAATATAGTTTGGGATGAAGTAGTCGCATTGGTCCCTATTGAGGAATGACATATGTAAAATGGTAATGCTTGATAGTTTTGCATGGGTGGAAATTATTTGTGAAAGTTTTGGGTGTTCTAGTGACGTTGTGTGGATGTACGAGAGTTGGAGAAGATAACTTGAGGCCATAGTGAAGTTAGTAGTTAAACGTTGTAGGTAACGGAAAGTGAACCGAAGTGTGTCCTTTTGTGTGTTGTGTTTGGTATGTGCCTCGAAGCCTATGATTGTATGACTAGCCTACCATGGAAAATTTTTGGTTGTTGTTCAAGGGTTCATTGGGTCTTGTTCTCTTACGATAAAGTTAGAAATTTGTCTCTTGTTTCCTTGGGTGAGATCCCTTATGGTTGGGAACATCCTACTCCTGGTATTGTGTGGGATAAAAGCATGTTGGTTTGAAAGATTTGAAGTCTTAGAGAAAGGAGAAAATGAAATTATTCGATGATAGGGAATTGGAAGAGGAGTTGGTCAGTGATGTTTGACAATGAGTTGTGTTATGGAATAAATTTGTGGAAATGATGTGTGATGACTTACAGTTTGATGTCGTTGGGAAGTGAGAAGTAAGGTATGTGTGATGGAAAAATGTGTGATCTAAGTAGCATGAGTTTGTCAAAGTGGACTGACTTGGTGGAAATATGATGATGGTAAACACGGGTTATTAGTGTGAACGATCTTTAGAAGGACTTAGGTCTTTGATGAGTGGTCGCAAGTGGTGATGGTGGTAGTGTGGTTCAATCTTCCTTCCCTACTTGAGAGTCTGTTTATGGATGACTATTCGTTTGCCTTTGTCTCGTGTTGAGTAAATATGGTGTTAATATTGCTAATACTTCCACTATGACAGTTGTTATTCATCTTTAGCATCCTTGACTTTTCCCAATCTAGTTAGGGAAATTTTTAAGGAGGTTGACTCCTCCTAGGCTTTTAAATTTTAAGTTCAATGTTCGGTCATGGCATTCCTACTTGTCTAGAGTGGCTTAGCTTGACCCACCAATGATCAATATTCTCTTGTTATCCTACAATCATGAGAGATCGGTTGAATTTTGTGGTTATCTCATTTAGCATCCGTGGGGGAAACCTTGAGTGTGAATGGTGTTGTTTAGCTATCTTCGCTGAAATTCTTGGAGTCTCACCTATGATTGTTATCATTCTTTGCCTTCAGATCCATGGGAGGAGGATTTGTCTGCCATAATTGGTTCTAATTGTGGGAAAGTTATTCTTCTTGTAGACGAGATGTGCTTGTTGGGTCTCTCTCTACCAAGTATCGTGTTCGATCGTTGACCCTTATGGTTAAATTCTAGTGTAGTTGTCACGAGGTAACCCTTCATCTCTGCTCTCCTTGTCAAAAACTGAGACTCGTTTGTTAATTAGGTATTGCTCTACTCGTTGATGTTGCTCATCCATATCACTGTCGGCCTATCTTACCTCAGATGTTTTCGGTTGTATGTGTATCCCTTGAGGAAGTGAGGCTTGGTTGTCCTTGTCTGTTCGCTTTCGTGTCCCTTGACTGTATTCAAAATCTTTTGTGTCCGTAGTGATCGGGAAATAGGGGAGTAAGGTTGTGGCGTGAACTGTCATTTGGTGTCTCTTCATTGAGAGCTTGTGTCGGGTCGGTTTGTACTTCGTTTGCGAATGTGGCCTATGGGCATGTTAGTGAGATGTAATTGTGTATATTGTACAGTTTCATTGAGAGTTACGATTAGAGAATTTCTTTTCTTTGGTCGTCTGCACCGACTTATACTTACTTGACAGTGTGCGTGCATTGTCATGTCAAGTGGTGTATGGATGACTAGGATGGGTTGATTTGAGAAGCCGACTGGCCAGCGCATCTCAAATCAAACTTCTATGAGTCATCCTGTTACCGCACTAGGATGGTGTACGAGGTGGTTGTGAGTGTAAGAATTGATGTGTCAGTATAGAGTTTGGTCTGTGTTGGGTGTGATTGCAGTTGAGAGATTGAGGTGTGTATCCATCTAGAAATACATTAGCCCTATGAATATGTGGCACTATGGTCCTAGATTATCAATCGATGTTCTGTGGTGGTGGTTAACCTCAAACTATTCTTGTTCCTCCTTTAGCGTATCCATTCACTAGTGTATCCATGCCGTGTCGGCGTGTCGGCGTGTCAGTGTATCGGTGTGTCAGAATCTCTGTACCTTCACCCTTCCATTGAGTTTTCTTGATTGTGGACACCATTTGCTATGTTGAGAAATAATCTTGCTACCGACGTTGATGTTACTTCATGCGTTCCGTAAATCTTGCCATAGGTCGTATTCGTTGGAAATATCTCTTGGAGGTATGCTTTACTATGTTGTAGGAAGATTCGTGACTCATCTTGATTCTCGGAGGATTTGAGGTATCGTATACTAATCGCCTATTTCCTATTTTAGAGAATTTCGGGGACGAAATTATTTTAAGGAGGTTGAGATGTCACGACTTGAATTTTAGAAATAACATAAATTCAATTCTTCGATTTTAAAATCCATTTTGGTAAATTCTAATTCAATTTTACGCCTCCTCACCTCGAGTTCGATTTCCAATAGAGTCAAATGATGTTTTGTATCGATTTCAATTGGTTCCCGAGGGTCTTGGATCGGTTCGGGGTGTCTCGGAATGGCCCGGGAAGGCTTTGGACCTCAAAACATAATTTGGAGCATGTGCACCGGTTGGTGCACCGGTGCAGAGTCACTTTGCCAAGTTGCACGGGTTAGTGCACTAGTGCAAAGTGGTTCGGTTGGCAGTTGCACCGGTTGGTGCACCAGTGCACAAAACCTTCTGCGGACTTTTTGAGATCATTAATGGTATTTGTGTGTCATGAGGTGTCCTAAGTTATAAGAACTCATTTCGAGCAAGTCCGGGTGCGATATGGGTCTTCGGTATAAAGTTCGGATCATTTCGGAGTCTTCGGGAAATGCTATAATTGCATTGTAGGCCCATTTCGGCCCAGAATCATTTTGTAAATAAAATTTCTTTCTTCATGAGAGTCGTAGATAATTGAATTATAAAAACAACGCAATTTGAATCAACTCAATCGGAGTTCGGACGAAGAAGTTATGGCCGATTCTTTAGATAAACTTGTGAAAGCTGAGCAGAGCAAGTTTGCACCGGTACAACTATTTTCTAAACTGGTGCAACGGCTGCCTGAGTCAAATTTAGAGAGGGTTTTAAGGGTATTTTGGTCTTTTCATGTGGGAGAAGTATATATACAACTATTATGTCGTTTTTATCATTTCACCCCAGCATATTTGAGGGTTTGAGAGCCTCTCTTTCTCTCTCTACCTCCATGTCCTTCTCTTCACCTTCTCTCTTCTCTCCAACTCCATCCATGGAGTTTTGAAGGAAACTCCTTCATAAAAGACGTTCTCGTGATTGAGAGCTTCACAACCATGGTTGCATCTCCGGTGGGTATTCACAACTCTCACCTAGGGTTCAAGATTCTCCAAGCTACAAGGTAGGAACTCTCTATGTCTATCACGTCTTCTCTTGTGCTTCTCCCTTCTCCCTCATGTGTGACATCCATTTGATAGATTTTTGGATTTGGGTCTTAATGAATAAATTACTCTAGAGTTAGTCATGTAAATGTGAAATTAGAGGTGTAATGGTGGTGTCTAGGGTTGGAATTTGATATTCCTCAAGTCAATTTCTTGTTCTTTGCATTTTAATGAAAACCTCCAAATCTTGAGGAAAACCTAGTGTTGTGATTTGTGGGAGAATTGGGGTTCTTGGGTTAATTGAGGTTCTTGTGTTCAATTCACTATAATGGGAAGGTCTTAGGTAAGTTATATTTGGATTGGAAATGAAATGACTTGAGTCTTGGGTTAGGAGAAGGTTTTGGGAAAGACATGTCCTTAGTCTTAAATTGACGTAGACTAAGTGTTTGATGAAATACCCGAATGGGTCTTGAAGTTCAATTGAGGTCATGTGAGCCTTTGACAGAATGCATTGACTTAAATTAATTTGGGAGATTGAGAGTATATCATGATTCATGAGGATTGAGAATGAGAAGGATTAAACTTGCATTGGGTATTGGCACTGGCTAACATATGCATGATCACCATATTTGCAATAGTGTCGTACAAGGGGTTTTGCATTCCATTGAACTAGCATTGGTCGAGAATGCATTGGATTCATGACAATACACATGCTAGTCTTGGCTACGTAGCATTGGTCAAATGGTATAAGAATTAACACAATCAATAAACATCTAATATGGAGGATGTGACTCACGAGGGCTACTCGCATTCAATCTTGAACCCATCACTTGTGAAATATCTAATGAAGTGAAACAGGGTTAAGATATTAGTCGTGTGCCTTCGGATTAATTGAAATAATATAATCCAAATATTAGTCGCGTGTATTCTCACTAATTGGTAACGATGATATGGGAATTATAATCGATGGCATTCGCGTGGTTTCGGAATGTCGGATGGTCGCTCCATCCACGATATTATGCACAATGGGGGTAGCGTAGCCCTCCCAACGTTATTTGGGAAATGATGGACAAGGGAAGGATGGTTTGTTACCGGAGCAACCATATTGGACCTACCCTATCAACTTTATCTAACGGAAACATGAAAAATGGAGAAATTGGGATAACTTTGAAGGGACTTGGCTAGATGCTTCCATGGTGTATCCATTGTTTGAAAAACACAATAAGAATCGGAAATGGTTTTGTAATGGGATTTTTAGATTTATCCATATGAAAATAAAATCAAAGGGAAGATAATGGAAAGACTTGAATCATGGTAACAACGAAATCAAAATCAAAGTGCATGGCATACGTTACATGAAATCAAATGAGTACACCCTTGCATGGTAGTGTAGGGGTCATAGCATGTCACTTGTAGAGTGAGGATCATGATTATGCACATCATTCATTATCGAGTGATTGGCACTCAAAAGTGCACATCAATCCAATCACTTCTCCTCATTTTTGCATAGTTTCATGGTTCATAGCTTGTTAAAAATGTTATTTCAATGTTAATATCCATTTGAGTACTTTATTGATTAATCAAGCTAACAACACGTAAATTGCAGTCCCATTAGTGCTTGTAGTTGCAGGACAAGATAATGGCAAGGTGGAAGCAAAGGAGGAATGAGATTGGCAGACACTAAAGAAACTTTGAATTATCATTGTCCACTCTCGGTAAAGAAGATCTAAACTACCGGGAATTCCTGAAGTAAGGCCAAAACTGCAGACATCCTTAGTTTCCAAATACTGGGAGATCATCACTGAACTACTGGGAATACAAAGCTAGTCAAGAGGACAGCATAAAGAAGGGCAAGAAGGAAGTGATAGAATCTCCAATTAGCGGGAGTGCATCATTCCAACTCCCGGTAGAACATACCAACTTATAACAGCCGAGGAAGCCAACACTCCAACTCCCGCAAGATCAGAAGCCGTCTATCGGGAGTTCATAATTTAATATGTATTGAGGTAGAATGAAATTTGGGGAAATCTTCTGTAATTAATTCCAAACCTTGGGATATCTTCTAGAATTTCTGAAGAGGTGTATAAATAGGCATTCATACGTAATTGAAAGGTGCCCTCCTTTGGTGCCAATTAGTTTTTAGCTAGTAGAATAGGATTTACATTTCTCTGCAACTTACTTTTCTATCTAAGTCATTTTTGTTCTAGTCTGATGTTAATTTCATTTTTGTTTTGAATGCAATTCAGTTTAACTTTAGATTTAATCTTTTTCTTCATCTCTAGTAGTTTTCTTTTCTTATGGATTTAATTTAAGGGAATTGATGAAGTTCACATATCCAATTCTTTTCTTCTCATTCGAAATTCAAATTTCATTTCTATGATGGATTGGATTAGATATGTGCAAATGAATTCAATCAGAGGTGAGTATAGCTTTGATTGGGTGTAGACAATCCTTGAGATTGGCACACCCAATGCTTAGTTCATGACTTGGTCTGATTTGAATTGAGTATTGATTATCAGATATAACTCTCTTGAAATCTAATTTTTATGTAAATTGGGTTAAATCAGAAGATCATCTAGAGAGCAATCTAATGTTAGGTGGTTGTTCTTTGAGTAATTAAATGCAAATTCTCATCAGAAGATCTTCCAGGGGTATCCTAATGTTAGGTAGATACCTCCTGTGTAATTGAAGGATGA
>NMUG010004865.1:0-13536 GCA_002855965.1 Monotropa hypopitys | reverse complement strand
TAATCCTCCATATGAATAAATTTTGGAAGACATTGAATACAAACCAGACTCTGAGAGAGAGAGCACCGTGTATAATTCCTATACAAGATAGGTAAATTTTGGCCTTGAACCTTTTCTTGTGAAAGTCTATCGGGTTTACTAACTGACCAGTGAATATGATGTCTTGAAATGTTCTACCTTTTTTGTAAATCTAGTCAATAAACTTCACACACTAACTTCTTCTAACACTCTTTAGTTCTCACTGTTGGGTTTATTTTGGTTATGAAATCCTCTCCTGATTCTGCAAGTATTTTCTCGAAAATTTTTCCTTTCATAAATTTTCATAGAAATGACCCGACTTTATACTCACACAGGTGACCTCTTATCAATGAGTATTTCAAAATACTATGTTTGGCTTACCAATGCATAAAAGTCGTTAAAAGCATAAGGCTAACCTCGCACATATCACTGTCACACTATAGGAATAGGTAAGAGAGTTATTCTCCTTAGTGATGTACCTCCACCTACATACAATTAGGTTGTTGATGCAGTCGTCAATGGAGAATGGTGATTATAAAGGATTAGGGTGAATACCAGGATGGATTCCTTCTACAAACTCGTTGATTCAATAGAATATCAAGTCAATAGGCATCAATCAGACATTAATTCAAGGGGAATACCAGATGATTGGGAACAAAGTGCTGAAATCGTACTGTAGAGTTTTCTTTTCAATCAAAAAGCTCCGATTACAATCCAAAATAGAAGTATAAATAGGCTACAATAAAACCCTAAGCCCGGGACAAATCTGGTACCAATCCGGGTTAAAAGAAAAGAAACAAATGCAGCCCAATACAAAAGCCCAAAACAGAAAATGAGGCCAAACCCACTGTCAAAAGTGTTTTTTGGCAACCTCCCCAGCTATTTTCCAGCACGTGCATCTCCTCGATAGCTTTCCAATGCCATGTTACAATTGAAAATTAGGGTTACACAGACAAAGTTAGACCTGTTTTACCAACGACCCGTGCATGGCGACGACCACGGGTCTCCAAGTAAGCATCAACAATGCTATCTGCATCATCCTCCCTAGGTTGAAAAGAATTCGTCCTCGAATTTGCCATTACGTCTTCTTCCTCTGAACTGTCTCCCCGATAAGGAATAATGTGCTTCATATTAAACACATCAGACGTGTGGACATGAATGGACAGCTTCAACCTGTATGCATTAGAGTTAATCTTTTCAACAATCTCATAAGGCCCAACCTTTCTAGCTGCAAGTTTGTTGTACTCATGCACTGGAAAGCAGTCCTTGGTTAGCACAGCCCACACATAATATTCCACATTGAGCTCCAGCAAATATCTCTTCTTGTCAACTGCTTCCTTGTACTTGGATGACGACTCTGGTAAATTCTGCTGCACCCATTGATGTATCTTCTGCAAGTCAGTAATAAAATCACCAGCCTTCTTATGCACCCTTGTCAAATCACCCACAGGTGCTAGATCAATGGTAGCTTGGGGTTCGAATGCATAGTTAGCAAAGAAGGGACTGAATCCAGAACTGTGATTTTCTGACCGATTAAAGGCGAACTCGGCTTGATACAATTTTTTGTCTTAAGACTTGAGGTTTTCTCCCACCAAACATCGCAGCAAGTTTTCCAACGAACGGTTCACCACCTCGGTCTGGCCATCTGTTTGGGGATGGTAAGCATTGTTAAAGTCCAGCTTGGTGTTGGTCAACTTCTATAAGCATCTCTAAAAATGACTAAGGAACTTGGAGTCTTGGTCAGACACGATGGACGTAGGTAGCCCATGAAGGCGATAGACTTCACGAAAGTATAACTGGGCGATATTGACAGCATCGTTGGTCTTCTTGCACCCAATGAAATGCACCATTTTTGTCAATTTGTCCACCACAACAAAAATTGAATCACTGCCACGCTGTGTCCGTGACAGTCCTAGAACAAAATCCATGCTCACACTCGCCCATGGCCTTTCTGGTATAGGTAATGGCATGTATAACCCTGCATTTGTTGTCGTTCCTTTAGAAACTTGACAGATCCTACACCCCTCAACGAACTTGACTGACTCACGTCGCATGGAAGGCCAATAGTAAGAATTGGCTAACAGCTGGTACGTCTTGTCCCTCCCCATATGCCCCTCATCATGTAGCTCCTTGATAATTTTGAGACGCAAGCTACACGATGGAACACACAGTTGATTTCCCTTGAACAAAAACCCATCATAGAACACATAATCTGCCCGCTTTTCTTGTTGAACTTCCTCAATGATGGGAGCAAAAATAGGGTCAGTCTTTAGTGTCTCCCTGAAGGTGTCGAAAACAATTGCCTCTGTACGTAATGTAGTGAGACAACAAGTCTGGCGGCTTAGAGCATCGACCACCCTATTTTGGATCCCTGACTTGTGCTTGATAGAAAAAGTGAATCGTTGCAAATATGCAGCCCATCTCGCATGCCTTGTTGAAAGCTTGTCTTGACTATTGATATGCTTCAAGGCATCGTGGTTAGAAAACAAGACAAAATCACTTTGAGACAAGTAAGAATACCAGTGCTTGAGCGACTGAATGATGGCATAGAACTCCACATCATAAGTGATGTAATTGGATTTCACTCCGTACAGCTTCTCACTGAAATATGCAATCGGACACCCTTCTTGGCTAAGGACAGCCCCCACACTAACCTTTGATGCATCACAATGCAACTCAAATGGTCTCTAAAAATCGGGTAGAGATAGAATAAGAGTGGTTGTCAGTTTCCGCTTAATCTCCTCAAATGCTTTAGTTTCCTCTTTCGACCAACTAAACTGTCCAGCCCGCATGCAGTCTATGACCGGAGCCATAATGCTACTGATATTTGGGATAAACCGCCGATAGAATGATGTCAGCCCATGGAAACTACGAATATCATGAATGTTTCTCGGGATTGGCCAACTGCGAACAGCCTCCACTTTAGACTCGCCTATAGAGATGCCCTTACTCGACACCACATATCCAAGAAACAACACACTGTCCGTCATAATCGAACACTTAGCCCGCGCAGTAAAGAATTTGACCTCTTGCAACAAACACAGAACATGTTGCAGATGCTGCAAATGTGTGGCACGATCCGGGCTATAAATTAAAATGTCATCAAAATATACCACCACAAACCTCCCAATATGAGGACGAAAGAGTTGATTCATGACACGCATGAATGTGCTTTTTGCATTGGATAATCCAAACGGCATAACCAGTCACTCACACAGGCCCTCGTGTGTCTTGAATGCGGTTTTCCACTCATCGCCTTCTCGAATGCGGATTTGATGGTAACCACTCTTCAAATCCAGCTTGGTGAACACTGTCGCCTCGCCCCACTTAGCTGGTCCAAAAGATCATCCAGTCATGGAATAGGAAATCAGTACCGAATAGTGATTTTGTTGATGGCTCGACTGTCCACGCACATGCGCCACGACCCATCTTTTTGTGGCGTCAACACCGCAGGAACAATGCAAGGACCGATGCTCTCTCGGATGTGCCCCTTGACTAGTAATTCCTCTACCTGATGTCGCAACTCCGCTTGCTCTTTAGGACTCATGTGGTAGTGTGGGCAATTGGGCAAAGAAGCCCCTGGAACCAAGTCGATTTGATGCTGAATGTCACGCAACAGTGGCAAATCATGGGGTAACTCCTCTGGGAAAACACTGTCGAATTCATCAATCAATTCCCGCACGTTATCAGGAACTGCTACATTCTGTTGTTGTTCTTTGACCACCAACAAATAAACTATCCCAGTATCAACCATCTCATCCACAAAGCGCTGCATGGATAATAAGTTAGGACTCTTCTCAACTACTTTCTTTGGTCCCTCCTCTTTACTTGGGCACAAAATAACTTTTATGTTATTAAACACAAAGATATACGTGTTTTTCTGGCCATCATATTGGATTGTCCTATCATATTGCCAAGGCCTTCCCAACAAGATATGGCATGCATCCATGTCAACAACATCGCACCACAGCCTGTCCCTATAATTTGAACCGATAGACAGTGAAATTAAACAGCATTTAGACACTCTTACCTTTTTCCCTTCGTGCAGTCAAGTCAATTTGTAGGGGGTTGGATGCTTCTCTGCAGCCAGCCCCAACTTCCTGACTGCCTCTTCAAATATGACATTCTTGCAGCTCCCAGAGTCAATCACAAACCTGCATACATTTCCCTCCACTGTGCATTTTGACTGAAATATATTATTTCTCATCCACCCGTCACCACTAGTATCTCGTAGAGTAAGGTATGCTTTTCGAACCACCAATAGTGGTCTGTCATCGCCGGTCACATGCTCCTCCTCTAAAACCTCCTCCAAAACCTCATCAGTCAGCTGCTCATCAATGGGGTCTTCCACTGGTTGGTCCAACTCCACCCTCACCACTCCTTCATTGTCAATGAACAGCCCTTTCCGTATGACGATTTTATTGCAATCTGCAAACCTGTGATCTGGTTTGCCGCATTTGAAACAACGACTCGCTCCTCCCACAACGGGACTGATTGGATTTGGGATTGGTGCCCTACCAGCCACCACCCCAACAGTTCCTCCGGCTGGACAAGCCCACTGTCAGATGCATTTTTGGCAACCTCCCCAGCTGGAAAATGGCATAGCAATTTTCCAGCACATGCATCTCCTCGATAGCTTTCCAATGCCATATTACAATTGAAAAACAGGGTTACACAGACAAAGTTAGGCCTGTGTTTACCAACGACATGTGCACAGCGACGACCACGGGTCTCCAAGTAAGCATCAGCAATGCTACCGACATCAGTTGTCCCATTGAACCTAGATCTTGGGATCTCCAGTCAATTAGGTTGGATTTCCATCACGGTAGCTTTTAACGTCATAGGATTTAGCCCCATTCCCGTCGATGCTTTATCAACTAGCTCTCTATTTAACCATTTGGTTAGAGGATTTGCAATATTGTTCTTTGATTTCACATAATCAATCGTGACAATCCCACTTGAGAGTAGTTGTATAATAGTATTATGTCTTCGAAGTATATGTCTCGACTTACCATTGTACATATTACTTTGTGCCCTTCCAATTGTTGATTGACTATCACAATGGATACATATCGCTAGCACATGTCTCGACCATCTTGGAATATCTTCGAGAAAATAGCATAACCATTCTGCCTCTTCAACTGCCTTATCTAAAATAATGAATTCTGACTCCATTGTAGAGTGTACAATGCATGTGTTTGGAAGATTTCCAAGATACTACTGTACCACCGAAAGTAAAGACATATCCACTCATGGATTTTGAGTCTTTTATATCAAAAATCCAGTTAGCATCACTGTACGCTTCAAGTATTGCTGGATATCTGATATAGTACATCCCATAATCACGAGTATACCTCAAGTATCTTAGCACTCTGACTATCGCTTTCCAATGGTTCTCTTCTGGATTGCTCATATATCTACTCAGTCTGTTGACGGAGTAGGCTATGTCAGGCCTTGTACAACTCATCAAGTACATCAACTTTCCAATTATCTTTGAATACTCTAGTTGGGAGACACCATCACTAAAATTTTTAGATAAATAGAGGTTTGTCGACAGGAGTCCTGACGACATTTGCATCCGATTTATTGTATTTCTCAAGAATCTTCTCAATATAATAAATCCGAGACAATACAAGTCCAGTAGATGTTCTATTGATTTTTACTCCCAGAATTACATCTGTAAGATCCATATCCTTCATGTCAAATTTCAAGTTTAGCATGTTTTTGTAGATTTGATAATCTTATCATTACTGCCGACAATGAGCATGTCATCAACATAAAGAGACAATATGACGTAATCGTCAACTGTGTCTTTGACGTAAACACACTTGTCACATTCATTGATTCTGAATCCACTTGACAACATAGCATTATCAAACTTCTCATCCCATTGTTTCGATGTTTATTTCAGACCATACAATGATTTGACTAGTTTATAGACTTTTCTTTCGTGAGTAGGAGCAGAAAACTCTTCAAGTTGTTCTATATATATCTCTTCATTCAGATCACCATTAAGGAAAGTTGTCTTTACATCCATTTAATATATTTCCAAATTGCGCAAAGCTGCTATTGCAATTATCATCCAAATAGATGATATTTTCAAAACAAGAGAATATGTATCAAAGTAATCAAAATCTTCTTTTTACTTGTATCCTTTGATAACAAGTCTGGCCGTATACTTATCTATTATCCTCTCCGCTTTTATCTTCCTTTTAAATATCCATTTCTAGCCAAGAGACTTACATCTTAGAGGAAGATCCAACAGTTCCCATATGTGATTCTGTAGAATGGAATTAATTTCACTCTTGATTGCCCCTTTCCACATTAGTCCTTCTGGAGAGCTTGCAGCTTTCTTGAAGTTCTGAGGCTCACTTTCCAACAAACATGTTACAAAATCTGGACCAAAAGAAGTTAAGGTTCTTGCTCTTTTACTACGTATAGGCTCAAGATCTTCTTTTTGGTCTTGACTACTTTCATCAACAGTCTCTAGAGTAACTTTTGCTGAACTCGATTCTCTGATGGATCTATAAGTAAATACATGTTCAAATAATGTTATATTCTTAGATTCCATGATCATATTCTTGTGTATATCCAGTAAATCAGATTTATGTACTAAGAATCGATATGCACTACTATTGTGTGCATAACCGATGAACACATAATCCACGATTTTAGGACCTATATTTCCCTTCTTAGGTTTAGGTATCACAACTTTTACAAGGCACCCCCACATTCGTAAGTACTCGTAGGAAGGCTTTTGACCATTTTAAAGTTCATACAGAGTTTTGTCAAGTTTCTTCTAAGGAACTTTGTTGAGGAGATATTTTGCTGAGAGAATTGCTTCCTCCCACATGTTCTGTAGTAGCCCAAAACTGATCAACATTGAGTTCATCATCGCCTTAAATATACGTTTCTTTTACTTAGCAATGTCATTTGACTAAAGCGAATAAGGTGCAGTTGTAACATACCTCGATTTTAATGAAAACATTTCAAGTCTATTTTGTTTAAAGACATATATAAAAAGGAGGGTGTTAATCATTGCTATCTATCACAATCAGTAGAACAATCATCACATTATAAATGATACAGAAAAGAGAGAAGATACATCTACTGAATTTATTACCATTGATTAACTGAAAGAAAGGGGAAGGAGGGACAACAACTATCTACTACAACTGTAGAGAAAAGCACAACTACAACAGGATAACAACCTGAAAACTGAAAAGAAGTACAAGGTCCCAAGAGAGCCAAGGCCGCAGCTCCAAAGGCCAGCTGCTAGCACAAGCTCCAAGTCTCCCTGCAAGAGAAACCCTGCAGCACAATCCTGGAAAAGAGAGAGAAAGGAGGGTCTGAGCATTCCACGGCTCAGCAGGAAAACTATTAACTACCACCAAGTGCACACACGTGAATGTGTGCCTAAGTGTCCTCACACGGGTAGAGAAAGGAGAGAACCCAAGGCACAGAAGTACACTCAA
The DNA here is from genome assembly GCA_002855965.1 of Monotropa hypopitys. Classification (NCBI taxonomy): domain Eukaryota; kingdom Viridiplantae; phylum Streptophyta; class Magnoliopsida; order Ericales; family Ericaceae; genus Monotropa; species Monotropa hypopitys. The sequence continues at coordinate 6,043 of NMUG010004865.1, read as the reverse complement.
CCACCAAAACGATAAGGCAAACCAACACTCTCACTCGTGATAGGTAAGTGCAAACCCAAGGGTACTCAACCCCAACGTACAACAAGTGAGACCAACATCAAAACCTCCAAAGATAACCCAAACACAACCACTACCTCATTACCAATACCACCCACCATTCCGTGATTGTTATAGATTCAGGTGTTGATCATCTTGGAGACATATTTGAGTTAAAGAGGTAGATTTTTTATTTTTCATTTATTATCAACAATTGTCTCCACTTATCGAAATAAGGGAGCCCAATCCATCCATTCCGACTTTTCCCACATCGAATGTGAGTCACGTACTAGGAGGTCGCATTAGGTCCTACCCACAACACACCGGGCTGGGTCACGGGATACCGCAAAGGTCCATATCCGACTGTTCCCCCTTGGCGACACAAGGGAGTCACGCAGGACACCATCATACTCGTTATCGGCATAATCCCCTTGGCGGCTCAAGGAGATCCCACGAGTAATCCCACACGAAAATCACAACCGAGTAGGGCAAACTCCTTCCTAAACTCGGGGTCGTACGCGGGTAGGGAAAACTCCTTCCTAACCCGGATGGATACCATTACACAAACATAAGGATTGGGGAATACTTACCTCCCAAGACCCTATGGTATCCTCCTATGACATCGATCAATATCCACTCTCCTCACATGATTATTGATGTTCCATTAGGTGGGATTTACGTGAATGATTCAAGATTGCCAAGGAGTGGTCCTCGTAGGATCCATCTCCGTATTTGTCGTTCATTAAGTTCATTGCGTTCATTATTAGGTTTCCACAATTCAACAAGATTCCACACCCAAGGGCAACCTACTAACAAGTCAAGGACTCGGCACAACAACGTTTAAGGGGAAACCCAATGACGCCCAACATCACGACATCCACATTCACTCCAATTATCAACCATCAACACCATGACATCGATTAAGGATCACTACTAACTAAAGGGGATCCTAGTGACTAACCAAACATCACAAGAGACTCATGATCACCCAAACAACTCCAAAGCTCTTCAAAACACAATCCAATGCTCATTCAAGCATTTCATCGAACACCTAGCGGCCATCGACTCCAAAGGCCTCTACACGATTTAACAATCACCATACGATACCCAAGTCAATCACAATCACTCCTAAGACGACAATTGAACCCAAACCACGTCACCTCAAGTATGATAGACTCGACACTACGGTATGTGAAGTCGAATACAATACGCGATATGAATTTTGAAATTGATGCAATTCGAAGACGAACAAGAATACTATAGACATCCACGCACGCACACAAGATAGGAGTTAAGAGTTCACCCACCGGAGAGTCGCCGGAGAAGTTGCCGGAAAACCACCATGGTCGCCGGAGTGAACCATACCCACTATTGCGAAGCTCTCGCGATCCTCTACCACATTAACAAAGACGAAAACATTAGATTCTCAACCGAAATTCTTGAACCAAAATGAGGGGAACGAAACTTACCGAGCTATGTACATCATCGCGGAGAGGAAAGCGTTGTCGTCGACGTTAAACCTTCACGTTTTCTCCAAAATCCATTGGTTGGAGAGATATGGAGGAGAGAAGGTAGAGAGAATTGAGAGAGGGAGGTAGAGAGAGAGTATTAGGGTTCTAAATGGTAGGGATGACCCAACTTTTCGGACCAATGGGTTATATACAACCCCTAGTGAAAACCCAGAACTACCCCTCATTAAAAACCAGAAAAACACCATTTCTGGGCTCCGCGACCGGTCGGGGAATAAGCTGTACCAGTCGCCACCTTTCTGACCTCCCGCGATCGGTCGGCGATTATGTTGTACCGGTCGCCGCGACCAGAAAAGGTGCTGAAGGAAAAGATTGATTTTTCCAAGAGTATTTTGGCCATAACTTCTTCGTCCGACCTCCGATTGAGACGATTCAAGTTGTGTTGGATTCGTAATCTAATTCTCTACGACTTTCATGAACAAAGATTTCTGATTCGAACAACGAATCAAATCGATGAATTTCAAACACGATTTAGGATTTTCGATTTAATTAAACGATGGAAATTAATTAAAATTTCCGGAGTGTGCCAGCAGTGGTTTGGTATATGATACCGTGTTGAGCACAAAAGTCAACGAATGATACTTCATATTCTTCACCATGATCATTTCGCAATATCTTAATCTTTCTGTAGAGCTAGTTCTAAACTTCATTCTTCTAAATAATGAACTTATCCAGTGCTTCATATTTACTCTTCAACGAGTATATATGACAGTACTTTGTGCAATCATTGATAAAAGTAATGAAATACTTGTTGTCTCCTCTGGTTTGTACGAATTTTAGAACGCATACATCTGTATGGACCAAACTTAGAGTCTCAGTACTTCTTTCTATCATCTTGAAAAAAGATCTCATGATTTTAGCTTCCACACAGGTTTCACATTTGTAACTTTTATCAATGCGGAATAATGGAATATGGTCCAAGTTAATTAATCTATACAAAGTGTCAATATTAACATGACCCAGTCTACCATGTCATAAATTGGAAGCTTCAAGCAAGCAAGTAAGTAGAAGGGACTTTTATTTTATTCATCTCGTTAGCACTGGGATACATAGTCATAACATTGAGTTTAAATAGCCCATTATTAACATAACACTTCACCACAAATATCCCAACTTTGGTAAGAACCACCTTGTCTGACTAAAAAAACAATGCAGAAGCCATGCTTGGAAAGCAAAGATCCTGAAATCAAATTCTTTCGTATCTCCGGTACATACATGCCATTGTTTAGAGTCAGTTCTCTTTCTGAAGTCATCTTCAGCAAAACCTTGCCATGTCCAGCTATGTCAGAGATAGCTGAATTGCCCATGTAGAGCTTCTCACCATTACTCACAGCCTCAAAAGATCTAAACATCTACCTATCAGAGAAAACGTGGCGAGTAGCCCCAATATCCACCCACCATTCTCAAGGATTTTAACCAACCAGGTTCACCTCAGACACCATAGAAGATAAGTTGATGTTTGATATACCTTCTAGTAGTTGAGTTTGGGGATGTTGTTGGTTCTACTGCCTATATGGCATGCGACAATCAGTAGAGTAGTGTACAATCTTATCATAGTTGTAGCATCGGTCTTGAAAGTCACTCCTTTGTTTCTTGCCAACACCTCCCTTTGGTCTTAACTTGGTACCTTTTCCCTTATCAACATGCATGCTCGGAACTTTCTTATTATTACCAGAGCTTTGGCCTTGCTCCACAACATTGGCCTTGGGAACAAAAGAAGACTACAAAGTCTTATCCATTCTTAGATTTTGTTCCTCAATTTGGAGCTTGGTGATCAACATTTTTAAAGTCATCTCCTTGTTCTTGAACATGATATACATCTTGAAATTGTTCCAAGATGGAGGTAACTTGTGAATCATAGTATCGACCTAAAAGAATTTACTCACGATCATTCCTTTAGCCTTGATTTTATTTAGGAGGACCTGAACCTCTTGGACCTAGCTTCTCACAGTCTTTGTGTCCACCATCTTGCAATCATAAAGCCTTCCAAGCACAATTTTTTGATGCCATCCCCCTCAATTGTGTATTCGTTTTCCAAGGATTCCTAGAGTTTCTTGGTCATCTTTGACTCGCGATAGACTTTGTACAATGCCATTTCTAAGTTGTTCAGCACATAATTCTGACACAAGAAGTCAGAGTGATTCTATGCATTCAGGGCAACCCGAACATCCTCACCTGATTTATTTTCAGCAATTACGAGGTGCATCTACAGAAAAAACCTCGCAAGATTCAAGGTCGTGAGATGGAAGTGCATATTCTTTTATCACAGTGTGAAGTCAACACCTTTTAACTTCTCGGGTTTGTCAATATGGATCAAGGCAATATTCGACATTGCAGAAGTGATAGCCACTCTAACAGATAGAGCACCATTCACATTACCACTTGCATTATCAGTTTGAGTAGCATTTCTAGTTCACATTTTTTTCACTGAAAAATAAGACCTTAACAATAATCAACATAGATTATATCCAAAGATAGATGAATCATAACATAGTCCAACAATTTAAAATTGTGAGCAAAAATCTATCACCCGTTTTGAACCAATATACCACGGGGGTTCCAGGGGGATTTCCCCCCCGGGGGGGTCCTGGGGCAGTGCCCTCAATTGGGTTTGGCCTGCTCAGTCATGTCGCGAGGGTCCTGAGGGAAGCGCTCTTGAGGCGGGAGTTTGAGGGCAACACCCTCAATGGGATTCGACATAACCAGTTAGGTCACAGGGGTCCAGGGGCATCACCCCTAGCGGGGGTTTGGGGACAGCAACCCAAAAGTTAAATGGTATGCCCAGTTTGCTGCATGAGTGATTATGGTCGCGTTGAAATCTCTAGTGTTGATACTAGTTGTTATTATCCACTGGTCGTACTGAGTATACTTAGATCTCACACACTTAGGGCACATATACTTATGACACGTGTATTAACCGTCATTCCGTGTTCGGTGAATATCTGAACAAGTCACCTGTCATTCTACTGCACTGAATAACAACTTGATGCACTGTTTGGATGTCACGCTATACTAGACGGTTCTAAATCTCAAGTTGTGCGGAAGTACACTGACACATATTGCTATTCGTCGAACTGGACTAATACTGTGTCGCACTGAATGCTTACTTCCAGGGAACTCGAAATTATTCTTTGACTTAGGTAAATTCAGAATTATCCTACCACAATTACCACTAGTTTTGGATACTTCACATGCACAGTCCAACGGTCATTTCTGGTGCATCTCTAATAAATGTGTATTAATTACTGATGGGACCATTGTGTCTTTTGAGAAAATTTCGTGTCACGCACACGTGTCTCCAAAAATATTTATACATCACTTATTCTATTTGCAACATCACCTTTCCTTAGACACTTCTTTGCATTCGAGAGCTTTCAAAAATCCTGACTTCTCGCCTTTCTTCAATCCTTCTTGGTCGGATCTTCTTTCTGTAAGTCCTCTCAAGTTCTCTTCATATCTTGCTTTGCAATGAGAATTATGTTGTAGTTCCTTTTGTAAAAAAATTGAATTTGAGGGTTCAATAGCTCAACGAACGTTGTTTGACTAATTTTAACTACGGATGAGATAATTGTATAATAGTTTCAAAAGTATGGGAGATATGTGTAATTTTTAAACCCCGGGAAAGGTCAGTGTATTTTTTAAAAAACTCAAGGGAGGTTGGTGTAATTAGCCTTTATTTAATGAAGAAAGAATTAAACTGGTAATAGTTTTAACCCAAAAAATGGGATATGTGGTCTCATTGGATGTACAATCTAACTGTTGAGATAATTCCCGAATCTGCAGCAACCAAGTTAGCAATAACCCAAAATCTGCATAAAAGTTAGCCAAATAGTAGGAAACAAAAATCACCGAAGGCGTGTGTTAAACACACTAGCCTTAAATCGAATTCGCTACCTCCACCGAGTGCGCGAGGATTTGTACGCGATCGACTCCCAGGATACAATCGGTATTCCTATTTGTGTTGAACTTACACAAACAGGTCAATCGAACTATGTTGTACTGAACTCGTCTCTGTATTACTCAAACGGATTGAAACGAACTCAAACGGATTGAAACGGAGAATACCTTTTAAAAGAGGACTGTGAGAGGAGAGGATTTTGAACTGTTAGAGAGAAGAGGATTACCGAAATTTTTGATCTCTTCATCGAAAATCCGTAGCCTCCATTTATAATCACATGAAAAAAAATATAACGTTATCTTCTCATTGATTATAAACGGTTTCTATCAATTGATTGTAATCAATACGTTATACCGAAACGTTTTGTAATCAATTCAATCGAACGTTTGAATACATTGCATTGCAGCGGCTATTGCATTGAACATTGCATCGTGGCGGCTAGGGTTCGGAATGATACATCTGATAGGGTTTGAACAGACTGGGCCACTATTGGACCACAGTCAACTGGGTTAAGCTTCGTTTGGCCCAAAGTAATTATGGTACAAATAAATTTTGCCCAAAAAGATTAACTCCAGGCACA
>NMUG010004864.1:0-13536 GCA_002855965.1 Monotropa hypopitys | reverse complement strand
CAATAGACGTGGAGTCAATGCAATTAAATAAAGAAGTTAAGTTTTTATTCGACCAGACTATGACCCGATGCCCATCCATAGACACGTCACAACATAATTAAAAAATCACACGACACAACACGACTAAGGAAACATGCTGGCACGACGCGATTGAAAATGACACAATACGGCAGGACACAATTAAGTAAACGGGGCGGCACAACGCAATTAAAAAATTACACCACACGACACGATTAAGGAAACAGGTCGGCAAAACACGACACGATTACAAAATAACACGGAACAGCACAACACGATTAAGTAAATGGGCACACACGGAATGACACAATTATAAAATGGCACAGAAACAACACAACATGATTAAGTCAAATGGGTCAGCACAGAACAATGCAATTAAAATTGATAGGACACAGACACGATTATGTTAAGTGGGTCGGCACGACATGACATGATTAAAAATGATACATTACAGTACGATACGAGTGAATAAACGGGTACGGGATAACACAAAGCACGGTTAACACGAAGTTAATTGGTCATTCCAAGTCTGGCACACATCTATTAAATTAACAAAAAATCTACCCGCACACATTTTTGTGCACACAATCCGCACACAATTTATGTGCGGAGTACAGCGGAGTCCGTACGAAAAATTTGACTTCGGGGTTTTGTTAAAAATATTATTTTATGCTATCTTATAAAAAATCAGCTCAATCGGATAATGTATTAAATTTCCTTAATTGTTTGAATTTTTATCCTGAAAAACTGTAAAAAAAACTGTCAATGAAAATTCAAACAATTAAGGAAATTTTATACAATATACGATTGAACTGATTTTTTACAGAATAGCATAAAATAATATTTTTAACAAAACTCCGAAGTCAAATTTTTCGTACGGGCCCCGCTATGCTCCACACACAGTGTGGTGGCTGGTAATCTGCTGGAACTCCTCCGACGGATGGTCCTCCGCTGATCCGGACGCTTGCGTGGTCCCTGCAAAAAGAAATCGGGATCCCCTTGCTTGGCCTTTATAAAACAAAGGTTAGTACCCGCCGGTCAGTCGTGACCAACGGGGCCTTCGATGCTTAAGTTAGTCTCCTTCTTTAGTGAAAAGACATAAAGTAGCGAGGTGAGGCCGGACGGTAGCTGTCGGGGATCCGATCCCATGAACAGTACCCCTTAGGGGGTATTTATAGGAAAAGGTTGGCTTGGGGCTCAAGATTGGTGCGTGAAACGCACGTCGTGGGCTCCCCCGTGTGACACTCGGCCCGAATGGTGTACGTGGAGGGCCAAATGGGTCGGTGCTGTCGGTGGGCCGGGTCGGTCGTACGGATGGGTAATCCACGAGTAGACGCTTGTGGCGCTCCGTGCTGAGGTCTTGCCGGAAAATGGACCCTCCGCTAGAGAGTCGGTCGGCCGGGCGTCGTGCCCTGTTGACAAGGGTAATGGTGATGTTTTACTGATCGGCGTGGTAGCCGGAGGTCAGCATCTGTTCGCCCGACAAGCCCCAGGTTGCTTTATCGAGGATGTATGTGATGTTTTGCCGAATGGTTCTAGTTGAAGGTCCATAATTCTGACGGGTCGGGGTGCCAGAGGACCCTCAAGGCCCAAGGAAGAATTCGACGTACAGTGACGAGTCCGATCCCTCAAAGCCTAAATCCGGCCACCACAATAGCCCCTCAATCTTTCCCAATTTTGTTGGAAAAGATTGATTCTGGGATGCCGGACTCTTTTCTTCGCGGGAACGGTCTTGTTTGGGCTTACACTAATGTCACCTGACAGGACAGGGCAATAATTAAATACAGACGTCAGTGGTTCGCCATGTGTCGCTTCCCGATTCGTCGGTCAAACGGTCTGCCTCGGTATTTGCGAAGCAAAAATTAATACTAATAGTTGTGCTTCGTACCTGAGCGGGTCCTATAAATAGGCTTTGGTGGTAAGACGCTCGGAACTTACTTCACGCAAAGAGATCCTCCGGAGAGTTCCTTACCCTTCGGCAACTGCACTCCTACAAGCAGCATGGATCAGGTGATTACTGTTCTTTCTTCCTTATCAAGCTCTGATTCGGATTCGTTGTTTCAGCTGACCCCAGAGGAGTTAACTCCTGATGCTAGCTCAAAATGTCTTCTCCGGCTGGACTCTTTGCATCGGAGGCTTCCACCTCGAGGTAGCCCCAAGATGGTGGCCGAACCAATATCATCAGGCACTTTTCGGACGAGAATGAACCCACTTACGTAGCCCTTGGGGCCGGCTGAACAGGGTCTTAGGAGGTGTGATCAGGGCGTCGGGGGGAGATCGGCCCTGTCCCTATCTGGATTATTTTCGCAGGGGGTTGTCTGAATTTGAAGAATTCTCCCGTCGGTGCGAGATCCCAACTTCGGTGACTTACATAGAAGTTGGATCTAAGGTGGATTATATGGCGGATCATGTGACGATCCCTCTGATGGCTGTAACCGAAGGGAAATTAAGAATCTCGTTCCCCTTCCTTCGGGAATTCCTGTTCTCGTTCAGGCTTGTGCCCAATTAGCTGTCGGTGAATGGCTACCGGATCATAGGCTGTATCCGGACATTGTGTGAAAGGGAGGGGCTGGAGTTTTCTGTGCCGGACCTGATGGGTTTGTTTTCTCTTTCCTAGAACCGAGCATCCGGTAGATACTTTTTATTTCCCATAAACCATATGGGGATGTCTTTATGAGATTGTCGGACTCAGAAAGATGGCCGAACCTCTATCTTCATCTATTTGGTGATTATAATTTTGGTCCGGACGAAGAGCGTCGGCACCCTTTGCCGACCAAATCAGGAAATCCAGGTGAGAGTCTGGCATTCAGCTTTAGATTTTCTCATGCTTGGCTTTATCTAACCTTGCTTTCTCTGTGCAGATGTGTCGGCAATTTCCAAGTATATGAGAGGGATGGTGTCGACCTCCCGGATCGAGGCCCTACTGAGGTGTGATGGAAGGGATGCCCCCACTCTTTTGGGGTACGAGCCAACGTACCAGAGTTACTTAGAGGACCGGAAGGCGAGGGGAAAAAGGAAGGCAACTACAGAGCCTGGCACGCGAGCCCCTTCTGGAGGAGAATGACCGTCTTTGAATATTTTCAGGAGGGGCCTTCGGAGGTCAGAGAAGGACCTGGTGGGGGAGCGGACGACGCAGAGGTAAACTCCTCCGACGGATGGTCCTCTGGTCGTTGGTCGTCGGTCGCTGATGCGGACGCTTGCGTGGTCCCTGCAAAGAGAAAACTGGACCCCCTGCTTGGCTCCTGTAAAACAAAGGTTAATGTCCGTCGGTCGGTCGTGACCAACAGGGCCTCCGATGGTTAAGTTAGTCTCCTTCTTTAGTGGAAAGACAGAAAGTAGCGAGGTGAGCCTGGACGGTAGCTGTCAGGGATCAGATCCCATGAACAGTACCCCTTAGGGGGTACTTATAGGAAAAGATTGACTTGGGGCTCAAGATTGGCGCGTGAAATGCATATCGTGGGCTCCCATGTGTGACACTGGGCCCGAATGGTGCACGTGGAGGGCCAAATGGGCTGGTGTTGTCAGTGGTTCGGGTCGGTCGTACGGACGGGTGATCCACAGGTAGACGCTTGTGGTGCTCCGTGCTGAGATCTTGCCAAAAAATGAACCCTCCGCTAGAGAGTCGGTCGGTCGGACGTCGTGCCCTATTCACAAGGGTAATGGTGATGTTTTAGTTATCGGCGTGGTAGCCGGAGGTCAGCGTTAGTTCGCCCGACAAGCCCCAGGTTGCTTCATCGAGGATGTATGTGATGTTTTGCCAAATGGTTCTAGCCGAAGGTCCGTAATTCCGACAGATCGGGGTACCGGAGGACCCTCAAGGCCCAAGGAGGAATCCGACGCACAGTGACGAATCTGATTTCTCAAAACCTAAATCCGGCCACCACACACTGATTGTGTGCGGATTGTATACACAAAAAATGTGTGCCAGTATCGGGGCTCTTAAATTAATAAGATTCTTCTCCAACTAAAAATTGATTGATGAGAGAGAGAGGGTGCAGACATTATAATAAACACGTGGGCCGGTCTGAATTCTCTCTCTCTCTCTCCTCGTTTGTTCACAAAATTCAATCGTATTTGTACAGGAGTTTGAGTTATAAATTTGGAACAACTCAACCAACTTACCCCATATTCTGCTAAGGGATACAGACTTGTACAGCACCTCCTGCCCCTCTTGACAAGCACGACTCCACAAAAATACATAAGAGAGAGAGAGATGGATATGGAGAGTGGTAGAGAAAAGAATAACTACAAAGGAGAAGAGAGCACTGTGGATTGGAAGGGAAGACCATCCAACCCAAAAATGCATGGTGGAATGAAAGCTGCTGCTTTTGTTCTTGGTCAGCTACCTTCTCCCTCCCTGGTTTGAGTCATTTGCTAACCTTGTTACTGGATTTTTATTTCAAGTTCTAGAGTACCTTTTCTATATAAGTATTTTATTTTGAGGTATATTCTTTTTTCTAATTAGGGACTACATGGGTTGGGTTATGTTATGTTGTATATTCCTTTTTCTAGTTTTAGAAATTTTTTGAACATTATATTTCAATCATATTCATACCTAATATGATAATATCAACTTGATTATGATGGCATTAGCATTATGTGTGGTGGGTGATATATATTAATGATATTTAATAATTAATTTTTGTAACATATATATATAATGCAGGGCTTCAAGGATTTGAAATAATGGGAATAGCAGCAGTTGGGAACAACCTCATAACATATGTGATAAATGAGATGCACTTCTCATTGCCAAAATCAGCCAATATTGTGACTAACTTTATTGGAACCATCTTCATCCTTGCACTCCTTGGTGGCTACCTCTCCGATTCCTATCTTGGCTGCTTTTGGACCATGCTTATCTTTGGCTTTGTTGAACTTTCTGTAAGAAAGTCTCCCTCTCTCCCTCTATCACACACACACACATTGCCTTTTTCCTTTTCACTTCTCTTCTTGTGTGCTTCTAACCAACTTACCAAAAACTAAATTGATTGTTGTTTAAAATTGACTAGAAAACTCAATAAATTCTAATATTGCAAATTTGATTTATTTATTAATCGGCAGATCTCAAATGATTTCACTGTGTCAAATTCAAGTACTTTGATTTCTTAACCACCAATAATTTTATAATTTGTGAGATTAAGGGTTTTCTATAGCATCGTCTTATGTATTTAAAACTCAGATTATAAATTTTTAAAACTCAGATTATAAATTTAGGACAATAAAAACTTAAAACTCTGATTGCTTACACAAATGTGTTTTGTGCTGAATTCATAGGGTTTCATATTACTATCAGTTCAAGCCCATCTTCCCCAACTAAAGCCTCCCCAATGCAACATGGTCACAGATGGAGACCACTGTTTGGAAGCAAAAGGGTTGAAATCACTAATCTTTTTTATGGCACTTTACTTGGTGGCCCTAGGAAGTGGGTGTGTGAAACCCAACATGATCTCTCATGGAGCTGACCAATTCAACGTCCAAGATGATCCAAAGGAATCCAAGAAACTCTCTTCCTACTTCAATGCCGCATATTTTGCCTTCTCCATGGGTGAATTTGTTGCCCTAACTGTTCTGGTTTGGGTCCAAACTCATTCGGGTATGGATATTGGGTTTGGAGTCTCAGCAGCTGCCATGACTATGGGGTTGATTAGCTTGGTTTGTGGAACTCTTGTTTATAGGAACAAGCCTCCTCAAGGAAGCATCTTCACACCTATTACTCAAGTAATTATTAATACCCATTAACTTTGGCTTTCTTTATTTGTCCCTACATACAATCAATTGACTCATATAAGACTTATTTTTTCTCGTATGCATGTGACCATTTGAGGCTAGGTTGTTTAGTTGTGTGTGTGTGTGCCAATTTGATTTTTTTAGTTTTATTTTAGGAACATTCTTTTATTAAGGTGTCCAACTGTTTTGACTATGTGGACTATGCATGGAATCTTGTTTACTTATCCTAATTAGGGGTGGGAATTTTCAATACGGCACGACAACACGACTCGAATCGGACATGAAGTTAGCAGGTTAGGGTTGACAATTTTTTACACGAAACACATATATGGTACGACACGATAACACGGTACATTATATAAGTTGAGTTGGGGTTGAAGTTTCATGATACGAACATGACACGATATGATACGTTGTTCATTCCTAATTATGAACATGAATATAGACAAAGATGAGTCTGAATCATTAGAATGTTCTTGTACGGTACTTTATCTTGAAAGTTAAAACTTGGTTATTGGTGAATGGATTATGTACTAGTCAGTATTTGAATAAATGTGTTAAAAGATATGATGTATTGAATTTTCAATTAATTTTAATATTGTACGAATCTAATTCAATCTGTTGGAAGGGACTTATATAAACTGTGGAGTTAATCTATTTTAGTTTTGCGTTATATATCTACGGACATATTTTTAAATTTTTTAATTGTATTTTGAGACTTTGTTATTTGAATTTACGGTATGACACGATAACAAGACACGGACCAGAAACAGAATAAATATGACACGACATGATAATACGATAAATTATATAGGTTGGGTCAGTGTTGAGGGTTTCACAACACGAATACGACATGACACGACACGATGTCCACCCTTAATCCTAATTAATTAGTGTGTTGTGTATAAATAGTTAATTAGAATAATGGAAATTCTAAGTGCACCCTCATGATTCATATCTTAGAAAAGGTTTATTGTTGTTTGTTTTATGTCCTATTGTGAGGGAACATTTTGGGTCATTGAGCTTCTTAATAATTCAAGTGGATATATCACTTTCTATTTTTCATTTTTTCAGGTTTTTGTGGCTGCAATTCTAAAGAGAAAGCAAGTGTGTCCATCTAATCCACAACTGCTTCATGGGAGCCAAAGCAAGGTGCCAAATAATTATCACCTCAATGGTAGTCTTCTTCACACTGAAAGATTCAGGTGGGAATGATGATTGTTCTAAATTAATTATTAACACTGCCAGTTACTAAATATTTGCTGCTTGTCCAAGAGAATATTTGTAAATTTGGGCTAAATTTGGGCATAAATGAACGAGGATAAGTTTCCAATTTAATACTTTGTAAAATAATTTGTTCAAATGCAATAGTTGATGAGGGGTTTAATGTAATTTCCCTTAAATTTAATGTGGTACTTCCAGTGTCGTATTCTGTGTAGCAACTCTGATTATTTCAATATATGTTCCTAATAGCACCAACTTTCAGATTTCTTGACAAGGCCTGCATCAAAATCCAAGATGGTACAACAAATACAAAAGAGAGCCCATGGAGACTCTGCACTGTGACTCAAGTAGAGCAAGTGAAGATCCTCATCTCCCTCATCACAATTTTTGCCTGCACCATCATCTTCAACACCATTTTAGCACAACTCCAAACCTTCTCAGTCCAACAAGGAAGCTCCATGGACACCCAACTCACAAAATCCTTCCACATCCCCCCGGCTTCGCTCCAATCCATTCCTTACATCATGCTGATCTTCGTAGTCCCGCTCTATGACACTTTCTTCGTCCCTTTCGCCAGAAAATTCACCGGCCATGAATCCGGAATCACTCCCTTGCAAAGAATAGGGTTCGGGCTCTTTGTCGCGACCTTTTCTATGGTTTCGGCTGCCCTGATGGAGAACAAGAGGAGAAACTCAGCTGTGAATGACAACAAAGTGATCTCCATTTTTTGGATAACCCCACAGTTTTTGATCTTTGGATTATCAGAGATGTTCACAGCAGTTGGTCTCATTGAGTTCTTTTACAAACAGTCCTTAAAGGGAATGCAAGCATTCCTAACAGCCATGACCTATTGCTCCTACTCGTTTGGATTCTATTTCAGCTCTGTGCTAGTTTCTTTGGTCAATAAGATCACTTCTACCTCATCTAATGGTGGTTGGCTAAGTGAGAATGATCTCAACAAAGATAGGCTTGATCTCTTCTATTGGTTGCTAGCAGTTCTAAGCTTTATTAACTTCTTCAACTATCTATTTTGGGCTAAATGGTATTCCAAGAGTGTGTATGTACCAGCTTCCAAACAGACCAGCTTTGATGCAGAGGAGTCCAACAATCACAATCACAATTTCAGCTCTTCAAAACACATTGAAAATCATAATGTTCCTTGAATGTGTCGCCCAAAATGAATGATTTTCTTGGTAGTCTTTCCTATTTGCAAATAGAGATGTGTAGAGGTATGCCAAGGGGCTCCTTCTAGGCTGCCAATATTTGTAAGTTGGGAATTAATGCATATATGTACTTGCTATTGAATAATGAATGACATACAAATACAAAGATTCTAAAAATGATTCGACAAATTTGGGTCTTATTATTTGTACTAAAATCTCATCAAATGAATACATTATAATAATTCATAAAAGAATTCAGAAAGGGGCACATTTTTCTTTTCTATTACCATTCCTCGGCAAAGGCAATGCATTATTGAGTATCATTTCAAACTAGAAAACCCCAACAAAGTGACCTATTATTCCAAACCTGCAACATCATCCTGATTGGGTGGGTATTCAGTATAAATTTATGCAAGATTAGCGATTTCATTTTCTATTACCTTTCCTCGCCAAGGCAATGTCTACGGCTTACTTCGACAAAATTGGAAGCATAAAGATTGGAAAATCTTGAGCATTTTCATTGTTAAAAGTTCAAAATGCACATTCTTTTTTTCTTCTGCACATCAGAAAGCCTATCTAGCCTCGGCTGTAGGCACTAGCAGCAGTCGAACTCCAAAGGTTAAGAGTCAAAGTAGAAGAGGCCAACCGATAAGCTAACCCAGGTCGTCCCCAATAACCTTTTTGAATAGTTGCTCCCAAGGATCTACAGGGGTTGGGAACTTTAGGTGTAATAATCTCAATTGCAAGATTCAATGTATTTTCTCCTTTGATGATGGGACCTCACTGCATTCTATTTGAGTGACCAACAAAGAATATGTTCAATGGTGGGATAGTGCCTTTTGCTGTGTGTCTCATCTTCAGACAAAATCTCTAACTAGTGTGATGTGATGCGTATGTTGGTGAAACATAATGAAGCCCCTATCACTGAGGTCAAAAAGGAAAAGTGAATCCTAGAAAGTCTAATAGGTAAGTTGTCCCCATGTTCTTGGTTTCTTGCTCGAATCATTTACATTTCTTCCAAGAGACATGTCTCAAACATGTTTTTAGGATAAAACTAGGCCCTCTCCTCTGAAGATCCTTCACTAATCACCATTGCTATCTTCCTAACACTACCGGTTCAATTTCCAGCAAATTGTTGGCTAAAAGAGAAGTACCATGGGCCCCCATGCAACTTATACACTTTTGTAGTCTCTCTACCTCTCTCGGTCATGGATTTGATGATAGCTTATTACAGTACTAGTATCACCGAGACGAAAGAAAGAAAGAGACAGAGGATCCATCAAAACATGCTTGGAAAAAAGGCCCCCCGTTCAACTACAGATGACTCTCTATTGTCCAATTTAAACCATCTAACACAGTAATTAATGGTCTTACGAAAAGAAGCAACTCCTCTTTAGTCCATTAACCGTTTAGTTTGCCCATTTGCAGGTCCTTTCTAGGCCTCTTTCAATGACCACAATCATTCATTTGTAGAGTTCGTGGAGACATCAACTATGCCAAAATTCATGTTCATCAATCATTCATTCATTTGTGGGGGTGAATTTCTTGCTTGTTTTTGTTGTGGGTTTCCTGTTCCTCGTCCAGATTGGGTGTTCGTCTGATTCTGGAGGGCTGATTGCTCCGGGTTGTTTCTCGTCCAGGTGATTTCTTGTTTGGTTTTGTTTATCGATCACCATCGTGATTGTAACGATCCGCTCCCGTCCTGCGCAATATTGTCTGTTTTGGCCGCCAAGTCTCAGTGGACTTCCCAGGGGGTCACCCATCTTTGAACTAATCCAGGACGAGCACACTTAACTGGCGCCCGGACAGATTTAAAAGGTCTTGTGCAAGATAGGTTCGTGCTCTATTATTTATAACACACATAACTTATATTCACCAAACGATGTGAGATTTGTTCACTAACCCAAATATCCCCTCTAAAACTCTAGTTGACACGTTAAACTGGGTGTCACAGTAAGAGATAGAGAAGAAAGAGACGGATATGGTTTTCTATTAACCAAAGTGTGTAATGTAAAGAGAATATTAGAAAGACAAGTCTTATATAGCGAAAGAAATAAAAGGAATACAAACTTCCTAAAAGTAACAGTAACATCTCTATCTATCGCGATCTATCGCTCGCTGTTGCTATACGTATCGTATCGCTTGTTGTCGCAGTCTCTCTTTGGATATCTGGTTTGATATCTCGCCATCTCGATCTAGTAGATTGGGATACGTCGGTGTTCCTGACTATCTTTCTCTATTTTGATTTCTTAATTCATTAACCATGAAATCCCCAAATTAATCGCTAAAAAACAAATCAATCACGAAGTGAATCGTAAATGCAAGCCAAGAATAGACGAAACCAGAAATCCGCAAGAACAGTTGAATCAGAAATCCAACATAAGAATTAAGATCAAGGTTTGTCGAAACCCAGGTCCCAATCTTTCTCGTGCAAGATCTCCTCATTGAACTCAGGTCTCTCGATCTTTCTCTCAGTCTCTCTCGCGCAAGAACCCCTGTAAGTAATTTTGTGCATTACCCCGAATTTGTTGTTAAGCAGGTAAATAAGTATGAATTATTTTTGCAGGACTTTATCCTTGTATGAATTTGATTAGTATGAAATTTTTGCAAGTAATTTTCTGCATTTAGGAATCTTTGGATAACTGGAAAGTCACAAGCAAATAAGTTGGTTCTGATGAAAATTTTACAAAAAAAAGTGAGAAAATCTGGACCATTACCACTTGTGCATGAAATTACATTTCCTTATGTTCTTTTTCAGGAAATACAATTAGCAGTTTACATGCATAAAATCAGTTGTACAAGAAATTTTAATCAGTTCTGCTCTTTCTGTTCTATATACTGTCATTTTATCATCCAGAATTTTTTTAATTATAATTCACATGCTAAATAGAGTTAACACTGCTTGTTCCTTGTGTTCTATCAGCTTTCAAACTTGCTAATTTTAATAATACTACTTAACTAAGAATTTAATAACATTATTCCGTCTGTGTCATGCTTAGAAATCTATATCTAACACAGTCGGTCCCAAACCCGAATAAAGGAGGAGGATTATGCCTTAGGTAGATGACAGCCAACACATAAAAAACTTGTTAGATCCCTATCACGTGAATCCATTTATAAATACGATTAATGCTACGGCATTTCCTTTATGCAATGTGTTGCACCTGCATCAGTGTGTTTCGAAAAATTTTCTAGGGGCGTCGCATGAGTACTTGGGTGCGGTGCGGCAATAAATAAGCAAGTGTTCTCACATATTTCTGGACGAGCACAGGTAAAAAGGTTAGCCCACGAAAATAGACTTAAGCTCGCTACCTAGAATATAAAGTCACTGACAGGTAAAACCATGGAGTTAGTTGATTGTATGATTAGAAGGAAAATCATTATCACTTGTGAACAAGAGAGACTAAGTGGATTGGAGAGAAAGCTAAGAAAATAGAGAAAACTGGGTATAAGCTTTATTATACTGGAAGGAATAGGAATAGGAATGGAGTAGGGGTAGTTATAGCGAAACACCTTAAGAATTCTGTTGTCGCGGTCTTGAGAAAGGGAGATAGAATCATTTTGGTTAAACTAGTAATCGGGAAGATTATTATCAATGTGATTAGTGTCTATGCACTCCAAGTTGGTTTGGATAATCATGCAAAAGGACAATTCTGGGATCAAATAGATGAGATGGTGTAAGGGATTCCTTTGGAAGAAAAGATCTTTATAGGCAGTGATTTCAATGACCATGTAGGCAAAATTAAGCAAGGGTATGAAACAGTTCATGATGGTTTCAGTTTTGACTGCCAAAATAAAGATGGGAAAAGGATTCTAGACTTTGCAGTGACTTTTGACCTTAGAATAATGACTTTAGAAAAAGGGATGACCATCTTATTACTTATAAGAATGGGTCAAATAGAAGCCAAATAGACTATTTTCTAGTAAGAGACATAGACTGTTTAGTTTGCAAAGATTACAAAGTCATACCTGAAGAATGTTTGGTGTCACAACATAGACTTATAGTCCTAAATATTTATTTAAAAGGTTAACAGAGAATGAGAAAAGATAGCAGAGATCCGCGAACTAGATGGGGGAGCCTACGAGAGGAGAAGTCGGAGTTATTTAGAGACAAGATGTTAAAGGAAGAAAGTTGGAAGTTCGAGGGCAGCAGTGAGGAAATGTTGAAAGAGTTAATGAGCATCGACTGAGAAGGATAACAACAGTATCAGAGAATCAATTTGGGTTTATACCTGGTAGGTCAATAATGGATGGCAATGACTTGTTAAGAAGATTACTTGAAAAGTACATAGAGAAAAAGGACATTCACGCATTTTTATTGACCTAGAAAAGACATATGATAAGGTTCCTAAAGACATTATATGGCGGGTCTTGGAGGCAAAGGGTATAATGAAAGGATATATTGATATTGTTAAAGACATGTATGAAAGTGTTGTCACTACTATTAGATCTCCTGTAAGGAAAACAAGTGAATTTCTCATCACAGTAAGATTACATCAAAGATCTACTTTATGCTCTTACCTTTTTGCTCTAATTATGGACGAATTGACTAGACCCATTCAGGATGATATCCCATGGTATATGTTATTTGCAGATGATATTGTCTTGATAGATGAAATGGCAAGAGATGTTAATACCAAATTAGAAATTTTGAGAGAAACGTTGTAGTCACAAAGTTTTAGGATTAGTAGGAATAAGACGGAGTACATGATTTGTAAGTTTAGTGATAATCAAAGTACTAATATTGGCAGAGTGATCCTTCAAAATCAAGAATTACCAATAAGTGAACATTTTAAATATTTTGGCTCAATTGTTAGTAAGGATGGAGAGATTGTTAGTAAGGATGGAGAGATTGTAAGAGATGTTACGCACAGACTTCAAGTTGGATGGAGCAAGTGGAGAAGTGATGTGGGAGTGTTATGAGACCGTAGGATACCTGCAAAGTTGAAGGGAGAGTTCTACTGTACGACTATAAGATCAGACGTATTATACGGTACAGAGTGTTGGGCGATTAAGAAACATGTGAATAAGATGAGTGTTGCTAGAATGAGAATGTTAAGATGGATGTATGGCAAAACTTTGCGAGATAGAATTAGAAACGAAAACTTTCGCGGTATGATAGGGGTAGCGTCGCTAGGAACTAAGATGAGAGAAAGTATATTAAAGTGGTTTGGACATGTTTATCGTAGGCCTGTTGACACGGTAGTTAGAAAGAGTGAGAGTTATGATAGATGGTAGCACTAAGGCATCTCTATTCCATGTTGTTAAGGTATTAGTTAGTACATAGCTAACTTGACTAACTAACAATAATATTTTTTATATTATTAGTGCATCTAGTTAGTATTAGTCAAGGTGAGGTTAATTAGTAGAATAGTTAGAGTATTAGTTAAGTCTAGAGAGG